>OZ018329.1:28284506-28587006 GCA_963969495.1 Ceratothoa steindachneri
GTACAGGGTGGCCCAGAAGTCGCGTTACAATAAAAAAAATGGCTACTAATTATATTTTTCGTTCTGCACTTTATATAATTTTTTTTAAAGTAAAGAAATTGGTTACTAATATACAGTATGAACACCTGCAAAACCAAATAAATATTATCCACACTAAAATAAAGTATTATGTGCCTTTTGTTTTTGAAACCTGGGGAGGGAGCCCAAATTTTGTTTTGTGCCGTGTACTATTTATCCTCTTGGTGGCCCTGGGTGAAGGAAGGGATGGGGGCATGGTTTTTATGCGAAAACCAACCATGGCATCGCCCGTTGGCGAAGATAGAAGCAATTGACATCCTTTGAAAGTCACTTGCTGCATGGTGTGCTGCACCTAGCACCCCATTGCTGGGGTTAAGTCTATTATGGTGTTCTGCAGCCTCTGAGGTGAGGTCGCCCTTTAACTTATCATTTGGGCAAGTTTACCTCCTTTCATTTAATTGAGAAAATAAACTGGATCTACCAACGAGGGCATCACCATTCAGCGGGTAAGGAGCGACCAGAGGAAAAGGGAGTGGAAAACCTCGCCTCTAATACCAAACCTCGTTAACCTCAAAATCTGATGGTGAGGTGGATCATTATCGCGCGGTCACAAGTTCGTAAAATGAGCGCAGTTACTCGAAAGTATGACCTTGGACCCCCTCGCACGGTTACGTATCTAGAACCCACATTGAACCCTCTCGCACGGTTAATTCTCTAGAACCCACATTGAACCCTCTCGTGCGGTTAGTTTTCTAAGAACCCATATTGACACCTCCCACAGGGTTAGCTGTCTATAACCCCCATTGAAACCCTCTCGCACGGCTGGCTCTCTAGAACCCACATTGAACCCTCTCGTGCGGTTAGTTTTCTAAGAACCCATATTGACACCTCCCACAGGGTTAGCTGTCTATAACCCCCATTGAAACCCTCACGCACGGCTGGCTCTCTAGAACCCACATTGAAACCCTCTCGCACGGTTGGCTCCCAAGAATCTACATTGAACCCTTTTACACGGTTAGCTCTTTAGAACCCATATTCAACCCTCTCGTACGGTTGGCTCCCAAGAACCCTTTTGCACGGTTAGCTCTCTAGAACCCATATTCTCTCGCACGGTTAGCTCTCTAGAACCCATATTCAACCCTCTCGCACGGTTGGCTCCCAAGAACCCTTTTGCACGGTTAGCTCTCAAGAACCCATATTCAACTCTCTCGCACGGTTAGCTATCTAGAACCAACATGGAACCGTTCATTTCCTTGTCTAACTTAGATACGTTAGTAACAATCCTGATATCTGCATCGACCATTCATATACATATTTAGTAAATAGGGAGGGCCCAAGCAAAGTACCTTGAAGCACTTCGTTCTCTTACTTCAGTGCACTTGGTGCCCTATGTGATCTACCCGCTAGTCAATCACTCGTTCACAATCGGCCTCGTTTGGGCCAAATCGAGACAGAAACTGATACCAAGACCGAAACCGAGACGAAGACTGCAATTACTTTTTTCCCTCACCATGAATCTACCAGGGGAGACTTGATTCAAAGCTTTGAACGTCTATATAAGAACACCCTGTTTGTCCGGCAGCCGACCCCCAAAAGAGGGCACAATTTGACTATGTACTTGAGTGTCGATGTTCGAATGTAGGAATTTGTTCTTGTACTCTTCAAAGTCACTCTGCCGGACTCAATTCTTAGAATTGATAGGTTTTGTAACAGCAGTCGCCTAGACATTCCTTTTTTTCCTAATTTATTTTGTTTAATTGCCCTTTGTAACTTAGTCTACTCTCACCCTTATTATTAAAGTTTAATTACGTTACAACGAACGAAGGCCAAATTAGTCATTAAATCGTGTCAACTTGGATCTCTTTCGTGTGACTCAACCGGTTACCTTTTAGATCCGCTCTGAAAACGGCACAACCTCTGATGAGTCGGGCCAATTAGCCTTCCTCTATTCTATACAAGGAAGATTGCTCCACATTTTCCTATTAGGCTGACTGACCTATAATTCCAGATTAGGATAATTGATCCATAATTCCAGAGTAGGATGAATACCCCATAGTCAACCACTCATTTAATCCGATTTCTTTAAGAAATGACAATATTTGTCATCAATTCCTCCACTCACTCAGTCGCCAGCGATTTATTGAACAGTGAAACCAAATGCAGAGTCGCCAGTTAAGAACCAGAAATCTTGAGAGGAAGGGATTATGTGGAACCAGTGACTTCTCCGGTTCAATTAATATTGTTTTTGGTTGTCAAGACAATAGGCCAAAATCATCAAACAATCGCAGATAGAGGGGAGGGATGGGGCGAGAGGAATAGGGAGTGAGAAGAAGAGGGTAATGAAGGCTGATCGGATATAAATACAAAAACATGAGCCAAAAACGAAGATATTAAAGGCGCTAAGGAACACATGTGAAACACGCCACCGTTTTAAACAAGTCTCATTATCCAAGGACATATGAGGTAGGGGACTCTATACAAGTCTCATCATCCCATGACTCATGAGGTAGGGGACTCTATAAATGTCTCACCATTCCATGAATCATGAGGTAAGGGACTCTATAAAAGTCTCATTATCCCATGACTCATGAGGTAGGGGACTCTATGACTTACTTGTTTATACTAGCAGCTGCTGAGGCTTGTTTATGAATTGTTTACACTAGCAGCTGCTGAGGCTTCTTTATGACTTGCTTACTCTAGCAACTGCTGAAGGTTCTTTATGAATTGTTTACACTAGCAGCTGCTTAGGGTTCTGTATGACTTGTTTACACTAGTAGCTGCTGAGGCTCGTTTCTGACTTGTTTACACTCTTTGAAGAGCTCGGCGTTCCAAGCCCATTATTTTTTGTCGACTCCTCGATTATCCACATAAAGGAGAAGGTGGGGATTCCCATTTCTGAATCCCCGTTTACTTTCTACTGTTTTATGGGGTGAAGAGGCCCGCCGAGAGGGGAATACAGCGGGACCAAAGTGCCGAGAGGGGCCCTTGTTTCCGTATGTATACAGAGCACAGATCAAATGTTATAGCGATAAACTTTTTTCCTATATTTATTGTAGGGAGTAACTTCTAGTAGAAATAAGTATTCTCTAGTTTACCTCGGAACGAGAGTTCAATTAAAACTCGCCCTTGATCTCGCGATGTTGATAATAATATTTTGTCAATATGTAAAAAAAAAGAGGCCGAAGGTGGAGAGTGATTGACGCTGAGAAAATTGGAATTACGGTGAATGTTCTGTCGAAATGACATAATTTTTGTGATTTCTTTTTTGGGGCGTTCTCATTAGTTTACTACAAATCAAAATATTCTATAATGATTTTTTTTTTGAGGCATTAAACTAAACTAAACTGGAATATATAAATTATCTATTAGATATATCATTGCTATATAATCTGAGAAGTGGAGCAACAGTACATGAAATTACGGAAGAAAATAAGGGGGAGTGTATACTGGTTGTTATTAAGTTGTTAATTGTAATGATGTTAATTGTAATAACTTGTTAATACAGTCTTATTTTCTGAGGAACAGATAGCTGAAATGCTTTTAAGTTTAGATAAACATAAAGGAGCAGAACCGGATGAAATTTACCTTATGCCTTTAATTGATAAAATAAGCAGTGTAGCCTTTGTTTGAATAAAAATTTCACTCGTTTACTTGGATTTGTGGAGGTGCCAAGTGATTGGAAGAATGCTCATATAATACCTATATTTAAAAATGGAGTGAGAGAGGACGTTAGTAACTAAAGGACTATCAGTTTAACATCAGTAGTATGCAAATTAATGAAAAATAATGACAAATTAGGTTTACTGACATCAATTTTTTAATGGAATAGACAGAGTAGATACGAGTATAAGTAAATTCTTTGAAATAGACAAGGATCACTGCCATAGGGGATATAGTTTGAAAATTTAAAAAAAAAAATCAAAGATGTAGGTCACACTGTAAAAAAATCTTTTGGGGGCAGAGAGTGGTGAACTTGTGGAACAGTTTGCCTGAAGAAGTAGTGAATTGTAGGGCACAATAATTTTAAGAACTGTTTAGAGAAAAAAAATTCAAAAGCAGAATTAATTACACCGTGTAACCTAATTTCACTTTTTGATTGTTGCTCTATTAAATAAAAAAAATCAATTTTAATACCCAAACTTTGCTTTTGTGGCTAGGACATTGAATTTTTAAATTGGCCCATTTATTATAAATAACATTATTTTGATGCACATAGTAAAAATACATAAAAAGTTTCAAGGGTTATGTTTTTTTCACTTATAGTATAAACATGATATCATGTATTTAAAAAGCTATAGAAACAGTAATACAATAGTAATAGCTATTATTTCCCTTATTTTGTTTTTTTGCGACCTGGACAGCAATGGCAGTTCTCTTACATTCCACATAGATTCAACAGTAATTTGGTGAAAAATAAACGAGTTTTCTAGAACATTCGAGAATTTTGTATATGTTTGAAGAATTTCTAGAACATTCTGGCAAAGTAGATGACTGTATAAATACAAAAAATGTCTACTCAACAGATCAGTTTAACTCTAGCCGTCACAGCGCAGACATCGTCACTCGTCATTGATAGAAGCATTCGTCACACCTGGCATCAAGAGGTTGTAAGCATTCGACAGACGCAATTTGCTATGACTGCGGCGAATTTATTTAGATAAGAGCGAAAAAGTACTCTGTAGAGAGATCTGCTAAAATATCTTGGGGCCTACAAAGGCATATTTCGGCATGCCAGTCAGAGATCAAGACAAACCTTGGGCACCTCATTTCACTTGCGAGCTCTGCAAAAGAACTCTGGAAGGTAATATATATCTAAATATAAATATCACTAACTCTATAATTTAAGAAGGGGATTTTTTTAAGTATTTGAATAATAATTTCATCTTAATTTGGTTATAGTTTATGTTTTTTTATCAAAGTTATTTCTAATAATTCTTTTTGTCGTACAATGGAGTCTCGACGATATACCATATATGACTATTCGTTAAGGAAACTTATTCAATTATATTTAGAGTGCGTGGTGTCTGGTCGACCGAGGTTATTTATCTTCAATATGCTTAAGAAGTGGAACTGAGCTCAAGGATAATAATATGGCTATCATTAATAAAATAGGGTTTGATTAAATAAACTATCAACAACACACAAAACGGAAAATATTGACATAAACAGAGAATGGAAAGGGTCGTGGGGAATCTAGCTAATCCGAGGATTAAGATTTGGAAGAGATTTAAAAAGGTAAAACAAATAAAAATTAAAGGGATGGGATGGTTCGCTAAACCATTTAAAGCACAGGATAGGGTTGACAAAAGGGTTAAATACTCAAAGGTAACGTTCAGCTTACGTAATTACACTTGTTGTGCAGAGGAAGGCGACGTGAAGGAATCTTCGGTCCGCTGGCGAGTTCCAGCCGAAGGGGGGGGGGGGATTAAATGATCCTGACGTGGCGTCTTGTGAATGAGAACCTATTCTTGGCGAACGGGCTTAAAGAACAATGGCTATTCTACGTTGTTCTCTTCTGAACAACAGGGGAGGGGGGGTGAGAACGGTCTCTTGTCTACGTGCTCAAAGAACAATGACTGTTCTAAAGTATGTTCTCTTCTGAACAACAGGGGGGAAGGGTGAGAACCGTTTCTTGTCAACGGGCTCAAAGAACAATGGCTGTTCTAACGTTGTTCTCTTTATGAACAACAGGGAAAGCCTTGTACACTTGGCGTCATGAAGGCTCGAACCTTGGCACTCAAGGGATATTGTCCTCTTCATGACAAATGATGGTATATCTCGAGGTAGAGGGCCCTTTGGTGCACAAGGTGAGACTGGACCGTAGTGATGTCTCGCGAAGAAAATCTGGATCTCAAATCTGCTCTTAGTGATAAAGTTTTCGTCTAAATAGTCGAGACATCCCCTTGGCGTAGGTGACAATGGAGTGGGGGCTTCGAGGGAATGCACAGCCGTGCCTGAGAACAATACCTTATCTGCCCATAAGCCTAACTCAATCTGGCGAGGTCGGAGCATGGGACGAAACGTGGGAAGATAAACCTCCTTGGTTAAACATTGACTCAGGTGGCGGCTATAATGCGCCCGGCTTTAAGGCGAAGATGCACGTGGGTAGGATCGTGTTTCTAAAAACATGTGATAACGGTTGAAATTAAGCGGCCTCAAACCGTTCTATCACACTTTTATAATATCAAAAACAAAATGGTGAAGTTCAGAAATAAATATAAGTATCGAAATATTGCGAATTTTTTAAAACCCAAAGAATTACAAATGGTGAAGTTGATAAAATTTAGTTTATAATTCCTTTTTAAAATTATTATAATCGTCGAAGTTCAGAAAATTTATAAAAATTTACCCATGGATGCTTTTTGTTAGATTTTAAATTTTAACCTTAGTAGCGAAAACTAAGCTCCTCCCGTAGAGGAGAGTGGCGAATCCATTGCCTGATATATATATATATATATATATATATATATATATATATATATATATATATATATATATATATATATATATATGAAGCAGGGCTGCTTCATAACGGGAACAAGTATCCATCTCTTCCCCTTGCTCACTCGGTACAGCTCAAAGAGGAATACAGCAAGATGGGTTACAGGATGTCCCTGGAAGTCCATATTCTTTACTCTTATCTTGATAAATTTAAGAACATGGGAGTTTTACTCCGAGGAGCATGGCGAGTGCTTTCATCAGGATCTACTGGAGTTTTAACGCTGCTATCAAGGATCGTATAGTGAAAATTTGATAGGAGACTATATTTGGGGGCTGATTTGTGAAAGCGTAAATCACGGAAAACTACTTATTTTTAATATTTTAATTGTCTTACTTATGTAATTCTAGAATAAATAAATGTTATTTTTGTATCGTCGTTTTGTTTCTATTTTATGCAAATGAAAGTTCAAATTCGCCACTTCCTTCCAGAGAGAATAGGTAAATTTCATATTAATATCATTATCCTGGACACAAAAGCAAAGTTTGAAATAAATAACAGTGTTTTTTCATGTATTCTAGACACAAGAAAATAGAAAATAACAGTTGCTACCTGAAGACAAAAATCGTGTTACACAGTGTTATCATTTCAATTCCATTTATAATTATTATAATTTATGATTATTATTGATATTAATATTATTGGTAATTTAAATGTCATTATTATTTATACTAATAATATTGTTATTAGTTTATCATTATTATTATTTTGGATTTTTAAACTTGGCTTACAATGAAATTTAGTTATCTTTATATGTTTAAATTCTACAATTAAACTGTATTACAAATTTATTTTAGGTAAATATTTATATTAGCGGCGCGAACGATGGGACGTACTATTTCGTCCGTGTTCCAATATGTTTCACCTTTTTGGAGTACATTTAAGGCGACGGCTCGTGTGGGTGTAAACACAATGAGAGGACCACAATACGATGATCTCTCGTTTCCATCATTTTTTTTGGGGGGGGGGAGGTCTGGGGGGCACAGCCCCCCAGTATATAATTCAAATTGTTTCTAGAATAATGTCCTAACGTTAACAGAGGTGAATGATTTAACCAAATCATGTCAGCGCCTTTAATCGTTTTGCGAATTATAATGAGGTGGGGGAGGGTATGGGGTATGACGTCAGAAATGACTGATTTGAATTTTTATTTTGTTTTTCACTTAATATCTTTTTATTATCCTCATTTGGAATCATTTTTATTTGTCAATATATTTTCCCCCATTTTACTATTTTTATTACATTTTTTTATACATTTAAATCTAATTAGCTGGATCATTTAAAGGAACTACTTTTTATTAGCCATTTGGGTGTAATACAGACGCCTTTTACGCAGTTTAAAAATGGTATCGGTTTGCGAAGTGTGTCTGTCGTCTGTTTCGAATTATTAACTCTATTTTCTGATAGAGAATTTTTTTTTAACCTTTTTGGGCGTTCATAATTTAATTAAAATTAAAAGCGATTGCCAGATTTGTGAGCGGGCATTAGATGTGACCCCTCATTTTGAATTTAGATTGTCTAAAGCTAAACGTAACTCAAGTGAGCGCTAGTTTTATAAAAAATCAGCATTGAATGGCACGTTATTCTCAAACGCCCGGATCATAACATAACATAACATAATTTCACGGATGACAAAAGCCACAAGGGCCTATCAAAGTATTCTGCATATTATTTACTGGTTTCTAGCCAACCAATTGACATTAGAAGTTCTGTCCCATGAAGTCAAGGTTATACCAAAAACTTTGTTTGATTGATTTAGTTTCTGCAGAGATGTCGCTATTCACTATTGTGAACAAAATAGGCTTTCCTCATCGCTATTTCAGAAGTATACCACCGCAATAAAGTAAGTAAACAGCGTTTTTCGTTTGGTTATTTTCGAGGATTTTTGTAAAAAAAAAAAAAAAAAATGGCGTTAGTAAACAACGTTTTTCGTTTGTTTAGTTTCGGGCATTTTTTTAACAAAAAAAATAATGGCCTCGGCTATATTTCAAATAGGACTCCAACGCGCATGAATATTCAAGCAGGGGTGAACGAAATATAAACACACAAAAATCCACTTTTTTGGCCGAGTCGCTAATCTACATATTTACCTTATTTTATTCATTCTGCTATAATTTAATAATTGGAGTCAATAATCAAAAAATTGAAGACCATATATATTTACTATAGGTCAATGGTGAATGGCTTTTATGGTATTTTAGTAAAGTAAAAAAAAAAATAATATTCATTTAAATTCTTATTGTTCTATATAAATAAATTTATATCTTGCGTCTAGAATAGTTACTGCTTAATAAGGAATTATCACTAATTACTCCTAAAATTTATCTAATTGATAACTTCATAATGTTTTAAGTTTAAAAATAAGATTGATACTTACTATTATTTATGATTGTAATAGTTTTATTTATTATATATAATTATTATTATTACTAGATCAGAACTCAATAAGAAGCACTCCGTTCGACTACTGAACACAGGGGAGGCCACGCACGTCCATGGGGGGCGGCTCAACCTTACGCTGGTGTCGGGTGACCTACAGCCCGGCGCCACCTGGCAGGTCCACCCTACCCTCACCAGCGACCATTGTGGCCCCACCAGCTCCTCCTCCTCCACCGCCGCCCCAGTGGAACGTCAGGACGGCGGATTGGGCAAAGTTCAAGGCCGCCCTGGACGAATGGTGGTCCACGTATGTGCCTCCGGCGGACCTGCACCTGCAGGAGAGGGATCTTACGGCGGCCATGCCCAGGACAGCCTCGAATTGCCGCCGGTGCCCGGACTGGTGGTTTTATAACGAGGAAGTCCGGGAGCACAATCACCGCGTCTACGTCCACAGGAGGCTGTACGAGAAGCGCCCGACGGCCATCAACCTGCAGCTCCTGCAGGACGTGGTAGCCCCCGCGCGACAGGTGTCCCTGAGAGCCAGGGAGGCAAAGTGCCTGGAGTGGTGCGCCTCTTTCAGCCAACACACCTCCCTCGGCCAGCTGTGAGGGAGCTTCAGGAAGGCCTCAGGCGTCGCCCCGACCCACCCAGCTGCCCACCCACGCCAACAGCAAGAGGCAGATCGGCTGGCGAACTGCTTTACAGCGAGGGTTTCCAGCGAGCAGCTCCCTCCCCAAACCCGCTACCTCCAGCAGCAGCTACGCCCACAGCGCGACGAAGAGGTCAGGGAGGCGCGGGGCCAGCCGCACGCGACGGACCAGCCTTTCACACTCGAGGAGCTGGCCAGGGCGAAGCGTGGACGTGACACAGCGGCGGGAGCCGATGGAGTGCGGTACTCCATGCTGGCACCCACTGGGCCCGCCGGGGACGCCGCGCTGCTAGCCCTTCTGAACGCGTCATGGTTGGCAAGCCGTTTGCCGCCCTCCTGGAAGGACGCCGACATCCAGCCCATCACCAAGCCGAAGGATCACACCACCTTCAGGCCAATCTCCCTCCTGAGCTGCACCGGAAAAACAGCAGAGAAGATGGTGCTGAGTCACCTACAGTGGGAAGCCTTCACCACCACGTGTTCGGCTACACCAGGGGGGTGAGCACAACGGACTGCCTCATCACCCTCCTGGCTCACCCCAACATCCAGCCCACCATCGTAGTCTTCCTTGACCTCGAGCTGGCTAGCCCCCACGCCATACTAGCCGCCCTTGTGAGGAAGGGCATCCGAGGGAGATTGCTGGGCTGGCTCCAGGACTACCTTCACCAGCGCCGAGCCCGCGTAAAGTTCCAGGGTCACAAGTCTCCCTACCTTACCTTCGAGTACGGGACGCCCCAGGGCGGCACCCTCAGCCCGTTCCTTTTCAACGTGCTGATGGAACAGCTGGTCGCCTTCCCCTATCGGGAAGGAACCATCCTCCTCAGCTACGCCGAAGACCTGGCCCTCGTCGTCACCGGGCGCGGCGACAAGCTCGCGCGTGCCTAAGAAGCGCTGCACCTCATCACTGCCAAGTGCGAAGAGCTGGGGCTAAAGATCTCGGCAGAGAAGTCCCGGGCCATGGCCATCAAGACTTGCACACCTGCTGGCCAGCAGCTTTGCGTCCAAGGAGTCGGCCTGGCCTGGACCGACTCCTACCAGTACCTCGGAGTGTGGGTAGACAGGCGACTGTCCTTCACGCAGCATGTCACGCACCTGAGGGAGCGGACGCAGGCCCGGCTGAATGTGATGAGGGCCATGAGGCGGCCGAGCGCTGGTGCAACCTTCCCCGTCCTCCGCCTCTACTACCTCCAGGCAGTGCACTCCCTAGTGGACTACAGTGCACCGGTCCTTGTAGCGCTACCCTGGCAGCAGCAACAGCGCCTGGAGGTGATACAAAACACCGCCATGAGGACAATGTTGGTTGCACCCAGGTGGTGCAGTGCCTGTGTCATGCAGAGTGAGGCCAACCTGGTGCAGCACGCCCACAACCACATCGGGGAATACATCCACCTTACCACCACCATCCTGTGCACCCTGCAGGACCTGGCAGCTCAGGGCAGGCGTGTCCGGCTCCACTGGATTCCCAGCCACGTCGGCGCGCGCGGCAACGATGCTGCCGACGAGGCTGCCAAGCGAGCCGCCCACGGCCCCACCATCACCTGGACCGCGCGCCCCAGCCTGCAGCAGCTCAAGGTGCAGGTCAAACGCAGGGCTGCCCACAACGCCTACCAGCAGCACCAAGAATGGGAAGCAATCAAGAGGCAAGCGGCGTGGTATGCTGCAGCCACAGCCTATCGCCCACTGAACCCATCCTTCCAGCAGCCCAGAGCGAACGGCGTGCTGCTACAGCGTGTGAGGCTGGGCTACTCCACGCGGGAAGAGCTGCACGCCGACTTTGTGGCAGGGAGGTGCGAACACTGCGGCGGCCACTCCCGGTGCCCAATGGTGCACTACCTCCTCTCCTGCCCAGCCACCGCTCGCTCAGGCCAGAGCGAGCGCCAGCCCCTCCCCCTGTAAGAGGTGCCCTACTGAGGGCGCGAGAGGCAAGAGCCGCCCAGGTGGTCCGCCACACCACAACAAACGAGCTGCTGGAGGTGCTGAGAACAGCACCCTCTCCGTGCTGATCGCCGCCCGCGCTCAGCCGGGCGACGGGTGATGAAGACCGCCGCCACCCACTTGCAGCAGATAAGGCACGCGTGGGACGCTCCACCACGTCTTACTGCACGCCCTCACTGACGGGCTGCCCATTTTGTGTAATGTGTACACTTATACTACATGTATTTATATTATTGTATCATACTATTCTGTATTAGTATTGGATTATTTTTATTTTATTTTTTTTGTATTATGATTATGTATAAATATTCGCAATTGCACAATAAACCTATACAATCAAATCAATCTAAGAAGCACTACAAAGAAGCAACTGAAAATATACTGCATGGAATCACAACTATTTAACGCTTTCCTTAACACCAGCTACTTTCCGAAAGAAATAAAAGTAGCAAAAAGTAATCTTTATCCCCAAAGCGGGGAAATCACTAACACGAGTATAAAATTACAGACCAATTTCTTTACTCGACTTTATTGGGAAGGTGTTTGAGAAAATATTAAAACATCGGCTAAGTGAGCACCTGGAGGAAAACAATCTTCTGAACAAATTTCAATTTTTATTTAGAAAGAAAAGGAGCACGGAAATGGCCCTCGCCGTCTTGACCGAAAAAATAGCCAAAGCAAAAAAGGAAAAGGCTAGCGTTGATATCGTCTGCAGGGACGTCTCAAAAGCATTCGACAAAGTCTGGGTTAAGGGAATGCAATACAAAATAAATACAGTTACGTATGAACAGCAACCTTGAAAGACTAGTCTGCAACTACGTTAAGGAACGACGTGCATACATCGAGATGGAAAACCATCGAGGGGAATAATTCAAAATGGAGGCTGGCCTTCGGCAAGGGGGTGGCGGGGGAGTCTGAGTCTTACATTATACTTTGTGTATACCTCAGCTATCCCACCACCATTCACTGATGGGTGCCTTAATATACAGTTCGCAGACGACGTCACACAACTCGGCGTCTGCCCATGCAGGAACCCTGACGTGCAGGCAAGATTAACAGCAGAGGAAATAAGAAGGATCAAGGTTTATGGAAAACAATGGAAGATTAGTACAAACAGGAAGAGGTTTAAAATCGTGCCAATTTACAGGAAGAAACTAAGCGACATACTAATCCAAGGAGACAGATACGACTACACTGAAACTAAAGTACTAGGACTAACGATTACCAAGATAGGATACTCCAAGCACGTTAAGTACGAGTGGAAAAAGGAAGAAGGGTTCTGGGTCTACTTTACATGCTCAAATCCCTAAACCAGAAAAATAAGACGAAAATTTACCAAGCGGTCATCCAGTCAACAATGGTATATCCAGTGATCCCTATGTACACCATTTCAAATTGTAGTATTACTGAACTGCAGCGAATTCAGAACAAATCAGTTTTAATAATCACAAACAAAAGAAGACAAAAAGATTTACATAGAGAAGCGAAGATGAAACCACTCAACCAAATAATAGATAAAAGAGCCAAGAAATTCATTAAATAAACGCATTAGGAAATAGGAGAGGAAATCATGAATTTGATAACCCAAAGGGAGAAGGGGGGAGTGCATAGACTCTTCCCCACATACACATCAAAGATCGACAAAAAAGAGGAAGAAATCCTCACAAGATAACTTGGAATGTCAAGAAAGAGTAAGTAGCAAATTATATACTTTTTATCAGACTTAGTAAAATTATAAAATAAAACAAGGAAAAATATAGGGTCTTTCAATAAGGTCGCTCAATTTTTGAATGTAAATAAAACAAGTTGTGTGTGATATATGCACTCAATTTATTTTAAATTTGAAAGTACATTTTATGGCATTAAGTATGGAATATGAGCTCGTTCAAATATCCGCCGCGGCTTCGCTTGGTGGAACGTATTCGGGAGACCCAATTTTCGATGACTTTGTCGCATAAATCTCGCTGAATTTGCTGGATGGTGCTCGTTATGTTGACTTTGAGGACACCAACTGTTTGCGGATTATTCGCATGGACCTGCGATTTAGGGTAGCCCTAAAGAAAGTAGTCTAATGGCGTTAAATCGCATGATATCGGTTGCCAGTTGACGTCGCCGCCGCGCGAGATGACCCTGACCTGAAATCGCTGGTGCAAAATGTCTATCGTGGCGTGCGCAGTGTGGCACGTAGTGCCGTTCTGTTGGAACCATATGTCGTCAGTATCAATATCAGGCATATAATCAAGTTGAGGCCACAAGAAGTTGCTTATGATCGTTCTGTATGTCTCGCCGTTGACGGTTATGGTAATCCCATCTTCGTTCTCAAAAAAACACGGACCGATGATTCCGTTAGACGAAAATCCGCACCAAACGTGACTTTGCTGGGATGCAATTGGTGCTGGTGTATCTCATGTGGATTGTTTTCGTCCCAAATCCGACAATTTTGCTTGTTCATAAATCCATTCATCCAAAAAGGAGCCTCGTCGCTGAAGATGATTTTTTGGGGGGAAATTTGGAGCAACTTCCAACTGCTCTAGAGCCCTATCAGCGAACACATGGTCTATGGTCGTTTACCTTAAGTTCCTGGGTAAGTTGGATTTTTTACGGGTGCAGACCCAAGTCCCTACGCATAATTCGCCAAATTGAAGTCGCAGAAAGGCCAAGTTCTTGTGAACGACGAGAAATTGACTGCATTGGATTTTCTTTTAAACTCTCATTTACAGCAGCGATGTTTTCAGCAGACCTTGCGTTTCGGCGACGTACGAGTGTTGGATAATTGTTGATCGACCCTTTTGCCTCGAATTTGGCCACCAAGCCTCGAACAGTGGAGTCGGTAGGACGATTGTGGTAAGGATAGAAATCACGTAATGCGCGGAACGTTTGTCAAACGGAGCACTGATTTTGCTAATAACATTTGATGATTTGCGCACGCTGTTCAACGCTTTAACCTTCTATCGTGACTTGCCAAGTACTACTGAACAGTTCACAGTGATGTTGCCAGATTTCGCTTTAACAATATGGCCACTATCGCCTGACAAAGCTCAAGCGCCTTTGTTGAAAGACCCTTTAGTTAAGAGAAAATTTTACCAGTACTAAACGTAAAGAACAACGACAAAAACGGGTTGAACGTCTCATAACAGAACAACAATATAACAAATCACAAAACAACAAAGAAGGATAAGCCCGAGGCTCAGGCATCTACTAACTTAAACTATCGAATTTAAAAACTAAGACATTCTAAAATGAGAGAGATTAGCATGACCTCCATGCACCTTAGCATACAATTTTACTCTTACTACTTCTTTCTAGTACTCCCTACACTTTTCTTCTATCCTTCACACCTAAAGGGCTAAACACTGTATACGTGGGACAGGGGCACTATAGTAAGAATGAATAGTAAAAGGATATATTTACACACCGTAGTTTAGAGCCCACGTAAATCTGTATGTCCACCGACCAACTAGGTCAACTTTCAAGTCTACTACGTTATTTCAACCTTTGCTATCCCTACCTTTTACTCTTCCTCTCCCTCTCTATCTCCTGGCCTCCTTCTCACCCCTCCGTTAGTCCTGACAGGGCTCTGGGGAGGCTTGTGGGACCGAGTTCCATTCCCTCCCTCTCCGGAGTGGGAGAGGAGGGCACTATAATTATAGGTTTTAATTCCGCAATTAAAGACCCAAGTTAATGTACTATTCATCTTTATACTATAATGTAACCGAGTCACACAATAATTTTGTGTGCATATAATAGTTTAACAGAGACTAAAGTAATAAAATGTAATTCTTTATCTTGAATATTACCCCAAGGTGAGAGGGTCCTCAAGCTAAAATATAGCCAAGAGCCTTGGTTACCCTTAATCAGCCAATACAGTGCACAATTCCATCTATCCATAGTCCGTGCATAATAAACATTCATTCTACAAATAATATATATCAGTCAGTTGCTTTAGTAAAGTGCATATATTTTTTTAAGATTTTGCGTGCAAACCATGTCAAGTCAGAAGTTTAGGGCTAAAAAATGAAAAAAAAGAAAGCTACATAAAAAGATTGGAAAAAGAGGACGGCAATACAGATCTCGAACATAGATCTCCGACAAAGTGCTGAGCAACAATGTGCTGAAGTAGCTACAGTAAGTCAGATAACTGAAGATGATCAAAGCACAGATGTGGCACTGTTGGTACGGTATTCAGAAAAGGGACAAATAATACTGCGCTTACTGCCTGCTGCAAGTACAATGACAGGCTTTATGCCAGATGTGGGTACTGGTATTGGTGTTCATGAGAAATTAACCGTGAAGAGAGTTGAGGGATGTATCAGAAAGGGCCATCTCAATTTTCCAACTTCATTTCCACGTGACAGTAATCAACAAGCATTCCTTGAGAGTATACTCTCAGTACGAAATCAAAATGGTCAAATTTCAAGACGAGATTGGCTGGTATGGAGTCCATCACAGCAGGCCCTCTATTATTTTCCGTGCCGTCTCTTTCAAAAAGAAAGCGGAACTTCAAAATCGCTTTCGCGTCTAGTAACATCAAAGGGATACGCTGTAAGCGGAAAATGTAGCAAACTGGCTAACAGAATCCCTGAACAAGAAAGATGCAATGCCCATAGCGAGTGTTATTTGGCCTGGCGTGATTTGGAAAGACGATTAAATCAGACAACTGCATTGAAAATCTTTTGGAAACTTTCAAGGAATCTGAAGTAGCAAGATGACAATCTTTTTAAGTGGATCATAAACATTGTTCTTTTTCTGGGGGAGAGAGGTATAGCATTTAGAGGATCTTGGCAAAGAATTGGAGATAAAAGAAATGACAAATTTGTGTCTTGGTATAACTGTTCTCTCGGTGGGATCCTGTTCTGAAAGAACATGGGCTAAAGGTGAAGGAATTGCAGTAGTAAGGAGGGAGAGTACAGGTACACTAACTCTTAGCAGAGACTCAAATCGAATTCGTTTCTCTTTGATAAGAACTTGTTGCAAAACAAATTCTCTTTGAATGAAGCTGATCGAAATACTTTTCAATTATGGTGGATACAACACCAGAATCCTCTCATGTTGAGCAAACCGCCTTTGTACCTCGATATCTTGTGAAAGACGATTTTGCATATATTATCAAGGAGAGATTTTTGAAGTTTGTTGATTGCAGTAGCAAAACTGGAAAGGATATTGCGAAAATGGTACTGGGAACTTTGAAAGAGAACATCTCTTTCTCAGATTGCAGGGGCAAAGCTACGACAATGGATCCAATATGGCGGCTAAATACAAAGGGGTACAGGCACGTCTTCTGTTTGAAAATGCTTTGGCGTTCTTTTCACTCTGCGGATGCTATACTTTTAGTTTATGTGGAATAGACTTTGCTAAATGTTGCCCTGAATCCATCACCAATTTCGGAACAATTTAGACAACATACACTCTCTTCAGCTCCAGTTCACGACGCTGGGAGATTTTTATGAACAAGACAGGAAATCAGGCCCTTCACAACAAGTCTGATACAAGATGTTCTTCGAGAATAGATTGTGTAAAACCGTTTGCAGCAAACCTTACTAGCATTCGGGTTGCACTTGAAGAACTGTTAACATTGGATCTGATAACTAAAACAAGAACTAAAATACATGGCGCTATTAAGTATATTTTATCGTTTATCTGTGTAATTATGTCAGTAATTTGGTTCAAGATTTTGCCACCAATTGACATCTGCAACAAGATTCTGCAAGCAAGACATGCTATAGTTGATGTTGAAGTCACAAATGTCAACGAGTTGATAGCAAGTTTGAAAGATCTTCGTGGGAACTGGAAAAGATCTCGAATGAAGCAAAACATGTTTCATCAAGCATGTGGATCGAGGTGAATCTGAATGTGAAGAGACTTGGAAAAGAAAAGCGATTCCATGACAAACAAAGCCCGGATGCTGATTTCACAGAAATGAATGAAGATAATGATTCTATAGAAAAAGCAATATTCAGCAAATGTGTGTTTTACAAAATCCTCGACAACGTCATTGGGGGCTTGACTCTATAGTTTGACGCTTCAAGAAACTTGTCGGAAATCTTTTCGTTTCTGTGGAACTACACACTACCTTCTGAACCGGAAGAATTAGAAAGCTGGCGACAAAGAGCTTCTGATTTAGTTGAGAAATACAAGGATGATATCAACAGTGAGCTCATTCATGAATTGGAGTACCTCAAAATGGTTCACCAAGGCAACTTTGGAATCATTCCATTGAAACCTTTAGATTGTCTGAACAAAATTACGGAATTACATCTTGAGAACATATTCCCGTATATTTGCATTGCGCTTCGTATCTTTCTGACTATCCCTGCAACTGTCGCTTCAGCTGAGCGATCTTTCAGTAAACTGAAAATAGTCAAAAACTATCTGCGTAGTACTATGGCACAAGACCGACTTGTGGATATAGCAAGACTTAGCATTGAATCTAAACTTGCACGAAAAATCCAATTTGATGAAATAAAAATCTTTGCTGCTAAGCTCGAAAAGAATTATTCAGTATAGGATTATTTTTTAATATATTTTATTGTCCATTGTACAGGGTGGCCCAGAAGTCGCGTTACAATAAAAAAAATGGCTACTAATTATATTTTTCGTTCTGCACTTTATATAATTTTTTTTAAAGTAAAGAAATTGGTTACTAATATACAGTATGAACACCTGCAAAACCAAATAAATATTATCCACACTAAAATAAAGTATTATGTGCCTTTTGTTTTTGAAACCTGGGGAGGGAGCCCAAATTTTGTTTTGTGCCGTGTACTATTTATCCTCTTGGTGGCCCTGGGTGAAGGAAGGGATGGGGGCATGGTTTTTATGCGAAAACCAACCATGGCATCGCCCGTTGGCGAAGATAGAAGCAATTGACATCCTTTGAAAGTCACTTGCTGCATGGTGTGCTGCACCTAGCACCCCATTGCTGGGGTTAAGTCTATTATGGTGTTCTGCAGCCTCTGAGGTGAGGTCGCCCTTTAACTTATCATTTGGGCAAGTTTACCTCCTTTCATTTAATTGAGAAAATAAACTGGATCTACCAACGAGGGCATCACCATTCAGCGGGTAAGGAGCGACCAGAGGAAAAGGGAGTGGAAAACCTCGCCTCTAATACCAAACCTCGTTAACCTCAAAATCTGATGGTGAGGTGGATCATTATCGCGCGGTCACAAGTTCGTAAAATGAGCGCAGTTACTCGAAAGTATGACCTTGGACCCCCTCGCACGGTTACGTATCTAGAACCCACATTGAACCCTCTCGCACGGTTAATTCTCTAGAACCCACATTGAACCCTCTCGTGCGGTTAGTTTTCTAAGAACCCATATTGACACCTCCCACAGGGTTAGCTGTCTATAACCCCCATTGAAACCCTCTCGCACGGCTGGCTCTCTAGAACCCACATTGAACCCTCTCGTGCGGTTAGTTTTCTAAGAACCCATATTGACACCTCCCACAGGGTTAGCTGTCTATAACCCCCATTGAAACCCTCACGCACGGCTGGCTCTCTAGAACCCACATTGAAACCCTCTCGCACGGTTGGCTCCCAAGAATCTACATTGAACCCTTTTACACGGTTAGCTCTTTAGAACCCATATTCAACCCTCTCGTACGGTTGGCTCCCAAGAACCCTTTTGCACGGTTAGCTCTCTAGAACCCATATTCTCTCGCACGGTTAGCTCTCTAGAACCCATATTCAACCCTCTCGCACGGTTGGCTCCCAAGAACCCTTTTGCACGGTTAGCTCTCAAGAACCCATATTCAACTCTCTCGCACGGTTAGCTATCTAGAACCAACATGGAACCGTTCATTTCCTTGTCTAACTTAGATACGTTAGTAACAATCCTGATATCTGCATCGACCATTCATATACATATTTAGTAAATAGGGAGGGCCCAAGCAAAGTACCTTGAAGCACTTCGTTCTCTTACTTCAGTGCACTTGGTGCCTTATGTGATCTACCCGCTAGTCAATCACTCGTTCACAATCGGCCTCGTTTGGGCCAAATCGAGACAGAAACTGATACCAAGACCGAAACCGAGACGAAGACTGCAATTACTTTTTTCCCTCACCATGAATCTACCAGGGGAGACTTGATTCAAAGCTTTGAACGTCTATATAAGAACACCCTGTTTGTCCGGCAGCCGACCCCCAAAAGAGGGCACAATTTGACTATGTACTTGAGTGTCGATGTTCGAATGTAGGAATTTGTTCTTGTACTCTTCAAAGTCACTCTGCCGGACTCAATTCTTAGAATTGATAGGTTTTGTAACAGCAGTCGCCTAGACATTCCTTTTTTTCCTAATTTATTTTGTTTAATTGCCCTTTGTAACTTAGTCTACTCTCACCCTTATTATTAAAGTTTAATTACGTTACAACGAACGAAGGCCAAATTAGTCATTAAATCGTGTCAACTTGGATCTCTTTCGTGTGACTCAACCGGTTACCTTTTAGATCCGCTCTGAAAACGGCACAACCTCTGATGAGTCGGGCCAATTAGCCTTCCTCTATTCTATACAAGGAAGATTGCTCCACATTTTCCTATTAGGCTGACTGACCTATAATTCCAGATTAGGATAATTGATCCATAATTCCAGAGTAGGATGAATACCCCATAGTCAACCACTCATTTAATCCGATTTCTTTAAGAAATGACAATATTTGTCATCAATTCCTCCACTCACTCAGTCGCCAGCGATTTATTGAACAGTGAAACCAAATGCAGAGTCGCCAGTTAAGAACCAGAAATCTTGAGAGGAAGGGATTATGTGGAACCAGTGACTTCTCCGGTTCAATTAATATTGTTTTTGGTTGTCAAGACAATAGGCCAAAATCATCAAACAATCGCAGATAGAGGGGAGGGATGGGGCGAGAGGAATAGGGAGTGAGAAGAAGAGGGTAATGAAGGCTGATCGGATATAAATACAAAAACATGAGCCAAAAACGAAGATATTAAAGGCGCTAAGGAACACATGTGAAACACGCCACCGTTTTAAACAAGTCTCATTATCCAAGGACATATGAGGTAGGGGACTCTATACAAGTCTCATCATCCCATGACTCATGAGGTAGGGGACTCTATAAATGTCTCACCATTCCATGAATCATGAGGTAAGGGACTCTATAAAAGTCTCATTATCCCATGACTCATGAGGTAGGGGACTCTATAAAAGTCTCATCATCTCATGAGTCATAAGGTAGGGGACTCTATAAAAGTCTCATCATCCCATGACTCATAAGGTAGGGGACTCTATGAAAGTCTCATCATCCCATGACTCATAAGGTAGGGGACTCTATAAAAGTCTCATCATCCCATGACTCATGAGGTAGGGGACTCTTTAAAAGTCTCTTCATCCCATGACTCATGAGGTAGGGGACTCTTTAAAAGTCTCATCATCCCATGACTCATGAGATTAGGGACACTATACGTCTTATTTTGCGGTGCTGGTTTGTGCTTTAACGGGTAACATTGTATAGGAGATACAGGGTGATGGAAAAAGTCTCCACGGAGAAAAAAAGCGAGAATTAGTACTTAAGGTTCATTAGTTTCCATCCCTTTATTTTTATATTATTTTTCTTTTAATTTCCAGTATTAATTTATATATTTCGGCTTATTTTATTTTAAATTTATTTAGAATCTTTGGCATCGCCTCGTAAAAAATAAGAATTCAGAAGCGCGCGTCTGTGAGATGGGGTCACTCTCTTGGCATCAGGAAAAATAAAACGAGGTACTGATGGAATAACGGGGGCATTGGGAAGTATAAGTAAAAAATAAGGTGGCAAAATAAACGGTCAGAATGAGGAAGGAGAGAATGAAAGGGGTGTGAGAAAGAACCTGAGGGCATTTTAGAGTTAAGAAAAAGCACGCAGAAACAGGAGGAAACCGAAATAAGAATGGAATGAGGTGTATGGAGAAAGAAGAAGAATGAGAGGACCCGACGGAATAACGAGGGTATGAAGTAGAAACAATGACGAAAGGGTAGATCTGACCGAATAACGAGGGCATAAAGAGTTTGGAGAAAGCGAAAAAAGGAACAGGAGGGAATAAAGTGGAAGGAGAAAGGGAGAAGAGAGGGAACGAACGGACCAACGAGGGCATGGCGGATCCGGAAAAAGGGACGGATGAGAACTCGCTCCCCGGACTCTAATTTCGCATCGATCAGCCCCCCTCCCAACCCCACACGTACCCGGGCTTATCCTTCTCCGGTCAATCTTAGACGACACTTTTAATTTCTAATCCCCCCCACCCCCTAATCCCCCAAGATAGACTGGAATATGCCCCTTCGTGGAATTTCTCGGTGCCCTTTTGTGTCCCATTAATACCCCCGCCCCCTCAACGATTTCGTTGATGGGGAACTCCAACACTCATTTTGTGTCAGGTTTGTGCCCCCCTTTCCATGCCATAGAGCAGAGGTTTTTAACCTGGGACTCGTGAACCCCCTTGGGGTCCGTGTACGGGCTTATGAGGTTCGTGAAAACAGATTATCCCTGGGTCAAACAACAGCAACAACAACATTAACTTTCTGCCTCACTTACACTTCCCTTTTATTTCATTTACACAAGTTAATGTGTTTCATTGCATACAGGCAGTCGCCATTCATGTTTGCGTGTTCAATGGCCAGACAATTATTTTCAAATAAAATAAAAGTATCATTATTATAGGCGAAATATTCTGTGGGGTTTATTTTTTACGGAGAGGGGCCATAGCTTTGGTAAGATTATCACAGGGAAGGGACCGCGACTCGAAAAAAGGTTAAGAACTACTGCATCAGTTGTGTCGCTATTTGCGTTTGAAAGGACGCGACTTTGAAGTGAAGCGGTGAAAATTGACTCGAAGGAAACCATTCAACCATTGGATCGCTCACCTATACCAGCCTGGTCAGGTAATCATACCTGACCAGGGTTCATTAAAAGCTTAGAGGAAAATAGTATGTGTGTGTATGTGTGTGTGTGTACATCCATACCCCATAATGGGTGTTGCAGAGTAGGGCAAGATTTACAAAAATCACACATGCTCTAGCTTCCTAACGCTCTTCTTTGAGATACGCTCGTTAGTTCCCTAAAAATTTATTTCAACTTACTTCACCACTTTATTTATATTCCTCTTGTAACACATTCTGAGAAAGATCCTCCCATGGCGTTTTGCATTATTAAAATAAATAATAAGCTGAGGGGTGGTTGGAGTTTTCCCCGACTCTTATATATATATATATACAAATAATGTGCTTTGAGAGATAAATTAATAAGTGAATCTCGGATATCTCACTTGGCTTGAAAATTACTATTCACCATACAAATCTCTATACACTTGTGATGCTGGTAAGCTTCGCGGTGAAGTCGGGGAATGTGAAAGGGAAGGGTTACCTTGGAACCTGATGTTCGGGTGGCGCTGGTGAGGTAAGGGGTTGAGACGATAAGGTAGGTTCTCCAGGAACCGACCAGATCCCACAATTCCGTCACGATTCTGCTGGACGAAGGCGGTGACGGAAGCTTCTTGTTACAGAGGGCCCCACGCTCGTGAACTCCGAGGAATCTTGGGTGCCTCTGCGTGTGGGGAGGGGGGGGGCGAAGTGACCTGTCGACGCGTAGGGTCACGGAGAAAAGCCGAGATATAGTTTTCTCGCTTAGGGAACCAGAGTCAGGCTGTTTGTAGCTTCGGCTCTTACACGTGAGTACGAGCTTGGGTCTGCACTTACTTGCAGACCAACGGGTTAAGGAGCCTCCCTAACTGAGACCGATCTCCTCTCTGAAGACTTGATGCTTCGATGAATTACCACTACACCGATAGATGGCAATTCCTGCCCCGCCAGACACTGTGCAAGCTTTACTACTGAGGGTTAAAAGAATTCGTCTTTTACTCGAAACTCGGGAGAGGTTCTCAGGGCGCCGGAAGTAGATTAGATGTCAAGCTACTCCATTTCGTCCTTTATTAACTTCCAGCAACTATCCGAAGCGAAGATGGGCTCCCATTTATCGATAAACAGTCCGGGAAAGAACTCGGTGGTTAGCTGAAATGGCCAGCGGTTTCTTCCGGCTGAAGACCACCATATATTGGGCTGGAAGGGGAAGGGTTGATAAGCGGCCCGCCCGGAAGGGAGGTGGGCAAAACTTGGGAGCATTATGCTATTCTCCTACGACAACCAAACAGGAATACCGATAAGATATCCCAGCATATCAACCTGAATTGAACCAAATTACCAAAAATTGACTAACCGATAAGTGGAATAATAAATACAAAAGCAAATAAAAAAAACACAAAGGGAAGTGGAAAAAATAAATAAACAAATGTGAAGTGATGTAACCAGAGATAATTAAGTGTAAAGTGCATAATTAAAGTGAAATACTAAACTTAAAGTTAAAATAACTAAAAGGAAAAAATGACATCCTAAATTAATATTAACAAATAAAACATGGTAACACAAGCAGCATAAACGAAACAAGCATTAATATACATAAATTCATACAACTTAAATATATATAACGGCATGATTGCCACAATAAACACGTGAATGAAAGAGGAACTGAAAAAGCAAACATAGATTAGGCAGCTCTCCCGCTATCTGTATGAAGAAAATTAGTAGGCCCGCAAAATGGAGTTATTGTAGTCTATCCACTATCAGAAGAAGATCAAAATATATAAACTCCTATTCTCTTACTGTGTTCTTTCGCTGTAAATCTTTTAGCCCTTCTCCTACTTCCTTCCATCTTTTTCGGCTCTCATTCACCCTTTCTTATACATGTGTCCCCTTGCATTCTTAGCGTGGGGAGACAGAGTTAGATGAAGGGTCGGCCGAGGAGGGCACCTCTCTAACTCTCTCACTCACTCCGGAGAGGAAGGTTGTGTGGTATATATATATATATATATATATATATATATATATATATATATATATATATATATATATATATATATATATATATATATATATATATATATATATATATATATATATATATATAAAGCATGGTAAGAGGGCGACCATTTGCAACGGGTTATTAGGATCGTCCCTCCCTTAGATGCTAAAAGAAAATGTTGCCCCATAATCGAACAATAATCATTAAATTAAAAATTAGCCAAATAATAAATTAGCCTTTAATTTGAGCATAAGGGGTTTGTTATTATTTACTTCAGTTTCCCCCAATATTTGTCAAAGTACCAATCTACATTCGTAGAAAATTCTCTTCTTTTTAGTCGCGTGCGACTATCTCACTATGTCGGTCGGTCCCAGGTTTTCTTTTTTTGTTTTGGTAATAACATTGTAACTATTGCTCCGATTCTAACGAAATTTAAAGCCCTAATATTGTTTTACATTTTTTTCGAATGATATAATTACCGAAGTCCTCCCAAGGTTAGCCGGGGAATTATTTGTCAATAACATCATAACTATTCGGCCTATTCTAACGAAATATGAAACCCTTATGTTGTTTTATATTCTCTTTCGAATGATATAATTACCGAAGTTCTTCCAAGGATAGTCCGGAAATTATTGAAAGTTTTGAAGGACGTAAGGTCATAAATTAGAATATATGAGAACACGCGACTTTGGTCAGCAGACCTGTTTTTTTTTGTATTCTCTGGTGTATTTCATTCTAACAGCATAATTTTCATATAAAGGTCAAAGTTCGCCCTGGTCTCTAAACTTTGTATATTTATGGAGTTTTCATTAACTGAACGAGCTTTGCTAAACTTTTTGTGGTAACTTTCTAATCACTAATGGACTCTGAAAAATGATCGAAAACCGAATGTGTCACAGGTATTAATGTGTTGGCAGGTTTTATTAGCCATTCTTAGGATATTCCTTTCATTTTTACATGCTCCTTTTCTCAATTCGTTCTTTGTTTTCGCCTTTTTGACACCTCTCCCTTTCTTCCACTAAGGAGTGTTTTTAAAAGAGTTGAGTGTTCTTTTCTTTTTTAAATACATGTGCATATTCTTTTTTAAAAAAAGTGTTATTTTTGTGCGCTGTACAAAGATAAAGAAATTATAAGTAGATAATGAGGTTAACTCAAATAAAACCGTACTTCACATGTACGTTCAATTTCACATCCCTATTTGTAAAAATACATTAATGATGATAAGTTGGTAATGAAAGTTTTGATATATATTTTAAGTAAATACATTTTGACTTGAATATCTTGGCTGTTTATTACCCGCCTCAGCTTTAAAATTTCTTACATGGCTTAGTGAGAGTCCTTTTGAAGATCAACGAGAAAATTGTGCGTATTAAGTGAGATCTTTTGACTTACTTTTCATGTTTGTTTGTTGTGTGTTCTATAAATGAACGTTTTAACGCTTCCGGTAGCAGCAATTCTTTTGCAAAAGATCTTACATTTAAAGCGAAAGATTTCATTGCGCAAGTACTCATTAGTATTTTGACAGTCACCGCATTTTGAAACGATGATTGAAAACATGATAAAATTTGAACATTCGCTTCACCCATAAACCTAAGTCCATTCGCATGATGAAGATAATATCTGGAAAATCTAACTAATTGGCTAATTGGTTGTTTACAAGCCTTATATCCTTTCGAGGTAACATGCAACATAAATTTGTTCCCATCATAATTTTTTGAAAGGGGGTTAAGTAATTGTATATAGACTTCTTCGGGAAAGAGTCAAAATTTTATTAATAATGGCTACACCACCCCTCAAATGCGGGATTTATGACCAAAAAAGGTTAAGGTTAATGCACTAATTAGTTTACATGCGCCATTATACGTGTAATTTAAAAACAGACATGAACTTCATGTATCGTCTTGTGTTGGTGCTTCTTTTAGCTTTTGTACTTGAACCCTTCGCAGGAGGGGATTCAGGCTAGTGTTTAAGCTTGTGTTAGGTTACGTTAAGCTAGTTTCATTTAGGTTACTTTTGGTTAGTTTTAGGGGTTACTTTAAGTAAGTTTAAGTTAGTTTATGTCATACTAGGTCCCGTTTGGTTGCTGTAGGTTTGTTTACATTATGTTGGGTTAGTTAATAGGAAGTTTGCTGCACTATTTCTTGCCATGCTGAATTATTATCCCCCGCATCCTCAGTCCAACTCCATTTGGGTTTTTTTCTTATTTGCACAAGCCTATGCTTCAACCCCGGCAAAAGGCCACGCCTTAAGTGTGGCCTCGCTACCCCCAGGGTATCGGGGTGGTGGGTATCTTTTATTGACTGAAGAAAAGAAACGTGTAACTATCGAGGCATTTTTACCCAGCGCAGATTGAAGGGGTATTGGAGGATGAAGGTTGGATAAAACAAACAAGAGTGAAAGAGGGGGATGAAATACTGACCAACGAAGGGGTATATTAACCTCCAGGGACAAATACTAACTTGAACCTCTTCGAAGTTGGTAGGAGGTAGGTGACATCAACCCTTTGAGGTCAGGTTCTTCTTTCCTTATTATTCCGGATAGTCCACAGAAAAGGGGAAAGAGGACGTTAAATCTTTTACCCCCCCCCCCAACTCTCAGGCTATGGAGAGTTCAGGAATTAGCCACAAACATGTTTTGAACAAGTTGATGACATGCGCTTCAAGCTGGTTTAGGGTGGAGTAAATTCCTTAGCAAGATGTGTGTTTGGCATCCGCATGCACGTATGTGAGTGCGTGTATCCGCATACGTTGTGTAATATCGATACCATAACATACACATCCGAATTACCAGTTTCTAGAGCGCGAGTTCTATAAAATATGTTGCATATTTGTGACATTCATTTAGTTCTATTTGTTTCCTTTCTTAAAATGTTACCTACGAATTTGACCATATATGGTACACGAATAGTTTCAATTAATTTGCTCTTATTACCGATGTCGCATCTAATTGTTAAAAAACAAACAAGTCAGAGACGGTCGGTTCTGCCACTCGTAAGCAGCACGTATTTTTCCCTCTCTGAATTCTTCAATATAGGAAATACGAAGCCATGCCGAAGCCACTCTAAGCCCAATGCTGCTTTCGGGGCGTTGAATCCGAACAAGGCGAGTGCGCGCGCTCACACAAGACAAAGGCAAAAGTCGTGCGGCAAATACCGTGAACGTCACTCTTTTAAGGGATGTTCAGATAAGAAACGGCAAAAATGTTGGATTCCGAACTTAATAAGGGAATGGAGTGAGTACAATTTCTTTCACTTTTTTTTCTCTTTTTCTAGGGATCGTCATTTGTGTGGCACAACAGTAGAAGGTATACACCGTATTTGGTAGTACACGTGGATAAGGTGTCAACTTACCGGCTGGCTGGTATGCCCGGTACACCTGGAGAAGAGACCACGTTCCCAATAACATCTCCAATGATGGCATGCCGTTCAGAATTATGAAGAACGGTATCGCGTTCATAACATTCGAACTTACACGAACTGTCTCATAGGCTATTGATTAGCGTTTAGCAGACGCCATCTTTTTTTTCACCACAAATTTGTTTATTCCAGGATCCTTCTAGAATTAGACCCAAGGAAATATATAATTGATTTAGTAATGTTCAAACTTTCGTCACAAAAAGAGTTTTCTGGTAACCAAGATGGGCATGGATCTCACCAGAAAAGAGGAAAGGTCAGACAGAAGGGCAGTGCCGGATTTACGTGTATGCTATAACTTGGGGCCCCACCTCCCAAAAAATTAAAGAAAAAAAAGGGCGTACATTTCCAAAATATAAGATTAAAAAAAAAGAAACGAAATAAAACCTACATACTGCAACAGTTTTGCCGATAACGTATTTTGCTTCTAATTTCTTGGCCCCTCCCCCCCCTCAAATAAAGAAAACAAATGGGGTGTACATTTCCAAAATATAAGATAAAAAAAATAAATGAAATAAAACTACACACTGCAACAGTTTTGCAGACAATGTATTTTGTTTCTACGTCCTGCCATCTGTTGGCGATTTTATGAACTACAACACCATGTCGGTAGTTTCAACATTATCATCATCCGTCAGAGATGGCACATTGTTTACATATTCAATTATTCTTACAATACTTTATTATTCAGTGTGTAATGTATGACCTTCACTCTTTCAGATAATAGTATTATAGATGAACGTTTGAACAAGATTTAATCAACATTCATTCACTGTTTACCACTGGAGATAATTTTGGTGACTGGTGAGTAATTTTAGTTCTTTCATAATTTCAATCTTAGGCCTACTGATTCATGTCATATAATACATAATTTATTTAGTTTGATCCTACTAAATATTACTTTAGAAGAATATTATTCTTTATTACTTAGTAAACCTATATACATTATTATTATTTACTAGATCAGTTCCTGGTAGGAGTAAAGAATGGGGGAAAACATTTTTTCCTGCATTATAATTATTGTAGTTGATCAATGATCATCATTCCATATTTCTCATACACTAAACTATTAATAATGCTCACTAATTGGCTATGGAATATGACAAATGCTATAAGCAGGTAACGGAAAACTAATATATATATAAATAACAATTGCTTTATTTCACAATCAGGAAATCAATGTAAAGAAATTTTACAAATATTATAAACAACATGATCTCAACCATTGCATTTTAAATATATATATATGTTTATAGTTTTATTAAATATTTTACCCAGAAGTTATAGAAGTAGAGCTCAACAGAGGAAGACGAAGCAGAAAGCTGAAGAAGAGCTTAGCAAGTTACCAAAATTAGAAAGCTTCTTAACAAAGACAGATAAGGGGCCTGATGAACACAAAGCCTCTACCACAGTAAGTTAGTTATAGGATATTCATCACATTCCTGATAGAGAACCTGGTACATCTACTTCTATAGAATCTGCTTCAACGAATGAGGCAAGAAATATTCATATTTATAAACCAGAGAGTAGTACAAGCACATAAGATTCAATATAAAAAGAAATGATGTTGGGCTATGGAGTGGTTGAAGCAAAGATGACATTGTATACTGGGTAGAAAAAGATCCATCAGAGTGTCAGCACTCAAATGGTTCATTTGAAAAGTCAAAGAAGTTTTTTGCAAACCAAGACAGATATTGTTCAAAGAGAATGGTTAGTATATTCACCAGAAACTGGTCGTGTATACTGTTTTGTGTTCCAACTCTTTTCAACTTCTTCTACACCATTATTATCAGATGGATTTTGTGATTGGCACAACACCGATTTAGTTCAAAGTCATAAAAACTCTGTAGACCATAGAATAGCTTCAGTAACATATCTTACAAGAAAACGTGGCTCAACAATTGACTGCCAACTAGCAGAACATATAAATAATAAACGACAGTACTGAAAACATGTTCTTAAACAAGTTGTGGCAGTCATAATTACTCTGGCAGAGCGTGGTTTACCTTTTAGAGGAGATGAAGAAATATTTGGTTCTTGAACTTATTGAGAAATTTGATCCTTTTCTAGCAAACCATATAAAAGAATTGGGGAATAAAGGATCAGGTGTCACATCTTATCTTTCTAAAATAATATGTGATGAATTTATCCAAATGATGCCATCTAAAGTAAAAGAATCAATCTTGGATGATTTAAAAAACTGCAGGGTACTTCAGTTTATCTGTAGATTCCACTCCAGACCGGTCTCATATGGATCAGCTCACTGTTATTGTAAGGTATGTTTCACCGGATAATGGGCTCCCTATTGAACGGTTTTTACCCTTCTTAGAGATTGGTAGCCACACATGGGAAAGTATGGCTAAGACGGTGCATGACTTCCTTACAAATGAATACAAAATGGATTTTAGTAAGTGTCGAGGCCAGTTATATATATGATAATACTACCAATGTCTCGCAAATACAAGGATATGCAAGAAATAATATTGAAGATTAATAAGTATGCTATGTATATTCCATTTGCTGGTCATTCCTTGAATCTTGTTGGTAGAACTGTATTTTAATGTTGCTTAGATGCAGTAAACCTTTTGGGAATTGTTCAAGAAATATATAATTTCTTTTCATCATCTACACATAGATGGGCAGTACTGTTGTCATTCTTCAAAGATGATTCAAAAGTTCCAAAGTCTTTGTCAAAGACTAGATGGGAAGCACATTCAATGGCCACAAGTGCAATACTTAATAGTTATGATGGAATAATTTCTGCATTGTATCAGCTGAAAAATGATGCTACAGAGAAGGGTGAAAGAAAAAATCAAGCCATAAACATTTTGAGTAAAATGAAGGAGTTTGAATTTATGGTAATGTTATATTTGTGGAGTTATTGGCTGGATGAAATCCACAAGATTAGTCAATCACTGCAAGACCCCCAAATTAGCCTAGATGTATGTAGGAAATTGTATGCTTCACTTTCGGATTTTGTTAAAGGTTACAGATATCTTTTTGATCATTTTGAAAAGCATGATAGTCTGACACATCAGGATCGGTACCAAGTAATATTTAACGATCATGGCCAATCAGCATTCCCTAATGTAAAAGCAATTTCCGAGAATGTTCCTTAGCATGATGATTGCAAATTGCTCTGGAGAAAGATCCTTTTCTCAGCTGAAAAGGCTAAAAAATGAATTTAGAATAACAATGACTCAATAAAAATTACGTTCTCTCAGTCTCATGTGCATAGAAAGTGACAAACTACGCAGATTATCATTTAATGATATCATCAGTGACTTTGGTCTGGCAAAGGCAAGAAAAGAAGTATTTTAGTTTAGATGATGTTTGTCTTCTGTTTGTATACACAGTATACAATAAATATTGATAAAATTATACAATTTAATGGGTTTTGGGTAGATGCATTAATATAATTAGTCCTTATAGCAAGTTTCTTTTGTTTTTTACCGAAGTGTTTCCATTATTATATTTGTTATGAATAAAAAATAATTTTAAGTTAGAGGTTAATAATTATTTCACTTAATATACTTCTTCTTAATTATATTTCAATTCAACAATTACTTTGATCAAATACATATTTTGTGAAGTGCAAATGGCTTTAGATATCCATTAGGTCCAAAAATGACCATATAACATATTAAACACAAAAACAGCGACAATTTGTCGCCGACATAGGACATCTAAAGGGCCCTATTATCTCAAATAGCTTAGGGCCTCATCAAATCTAATTCCAGCTACGCAGAAGAGATTGGATTTGAGTAGGTTCGGAAAGAGGCGAGGTATTCTTTTCTTCTTATTATTATTATTATTATTATTTGGCGGCAAAATCTCAGTTGGTTACATTTATTCCTAAGATCTCAGTAGGGTAAATTTATCCATGAGCTCTCAGTAGAGTAAAATTATTCACGAAATTTCAGCAGGGTAAATTTATTCACGAGATCTCAGTATATTAAATCTATTCATGAGATCACAGTATGGTAAATTTATTCACAAGATCTCATTGGGGTAGATTTATTCACAATATCTCGGTAGGGTAAATTTATTCACGATATCTAAGTAGGCTAAATTTATTCACGAGATCTAAGTAGGCTAAATTTATTCACGAGATCTCAGCATCGTTAATTTATTCACGCGATCTCAGTAGGGCAAATTTATCCCCGAAATCTAAGTAGAGTAAATATATTTACGAGATCTCAGTAAGGTAACTTTATTCACGAGATCTCAGTATAGTAAATCTATTCAGGAGATCTCATTAGGGTAGGTTTATTTACAATATCTCAGTAGGGTAAATTTATTCATGAGATCTCAGTAGGGTAAATTTATTAGCGAAATCTCAGTAGGGAAAATTTATTCACGAGATCCAAAAAAGGTAAATTTGTTCAAGAGATCTCAGTGGGGTAAATTTATTCACGAGATCTCAGTAGGGAAAATTTATTCACGAGATCTAGGCTTCCATTACGATTCTAATGAAGAGACGAATCCTAAAAATCGAACCTGTGATCCCTTAATCTTCAGCTGCTTCTTATTTCCAGCTATCATTAGGATAACCGAAGATCTCGACCCATATCCGTCTAAGCTAGAATGATCCTTAATTTTCTCATCGTTCGTTTCCACGGTGATGGGCACTTCAAACAAATCCGAAGTGATAAAAGGCGCAAATCAATCCCTGGGTATTCTGTTCCCCGCCCCGGCGAGCGAGAGATTCGCTTTGACCCTTCATGGAGCGAAAGGGAAAGTGAGCCCCGAGGAACAGAAGTATGTGTTTGGGGTGTGGGGGAGTGGAGGAACAGATAGTCGATGTAGCCCACATTCTTGGTCCAATGCCAAGGTGAGTTTGGTCCAAGATGTGATTCCACAGAAGCTACTTTCGGCCGCGTCGTGTTCTCGTGATTATACCAAGGGGATTAAATGGGGCTGGTCTTGTATGTGTATACATCAGAAGACCCTGGTTTAATTGCAGATATCTCTCCTTTCTTCTTTAGGTTTTAAAGAAGATTCAAATACTGCTAATGGGTGGGATATCAATAAGTTAGATGATTGCTCTTCACTGCGATATATCCATTACCAACAATGATTAGTGTTTGCCCGCTTAAAATAAAAATAAAATTTACTCCCAAAACTGAAGAATCTTGGACAGGACGTTATTAAAATTGAATGGACTTCTTTATTTGGGCGATAAATGAGTTTATAAATTGAAAAAAAAGAAGAAAATTATTTAGCCAACGAGAGAAGTTTCACGCATTTGAAAAAGAAATGGATAAGAGAAAAAAATAATAAAGGTGAATATAGCGGACAGAAAAGGTACTGATTTGCTGAGAGCACAAATACTTTCAGTAGGAAATTAATTCTGGAAGAAATTTGCTACCAGATGACATGTTTAGTCAGTTTCATAATTAGTAGCCATTGTTGTTGTTTTTTAGGGATGATTTTTAGCACTTATTCGTACCGTATGATGCGAATCACAGTGTAGACATGAAGAATTAAGTAGTAGCCGAACCCCCTCATTTGAATATGGTTTTCAACATTTAAACTAAAGAATCAAAGTTGAATTGAGTTTATCCTAACTGGGTTAAAAGTGGAATTCGAAGCCAAGACTGTTGGAACCGAAGTCACGAGATTAACCACTTCGCCAATGAACCAAAACAATCGCTGGGGGTGTATGCAAAAATCTCGGTTGTATTAATTTTCATGAACTCTATTTTACTTCACTTTACCATTTCCCATGCTAGTAGAAGTGATTGAGTTCTAAAATTGGCCTAATAAAGGCACTATTGAAATCGCGGTCTACATCGTAAAGGCGATTCACCTTTCATCAGCCTAATTTCAAAGATTATAAAAAAAACAGAGCCAGCAAAGAACCTGGGGTCCATTTTTAGGTTGGAGACTCCCATTATATTTCCTTCTAACTTTTGTCATGAATTTTTATCATTTGAAGGATTAAAGAACAAAAATCCTTTGTTCTTTCTAAAGTTCTAATTTGGTGCAGTATCAGGAGGTGCATTATTTACTGAACTCGTTTGTCTGTATTTGGTTCTGGAGCCTTTGAAATGAGGCTCCCCGCCACGTGCATTCGGAAACGGAGGCAATCTGCTACAGAATTTGGATAATTTCGGAGTTTTATGAGCTTATTTTTTATGTTTTCTATATTTCACCTTTAATTTACGAAGTATTTAAAGACCTATTGACTAGTAGGGCTCTAAGATCCACTCGAGGTCAGTTCAAGAAAGGAAAAGAATGGAGGAGAGAAGTTTCGAGTGGATGTAAAAACGGATGTAAATTATTCATCAATTATACGCAATGTTATTCTTTATAATATTTTTTTATGTTAAAAAATAATATTAATCAACCCTATTCCTAAACACGTTGAATCAATTGCATTTAACGGTATGAGACAGAAAATTAGTCCATTCTTTTAATTTTGTGAGAAAGGATCTGAATGATCGTAAATCTTTTGTTAATAAGATCGAAGTCGTTATTTCTAGTATGTGGTGGGTTATCCAACTCAACAACATATACATTATATTAGTGAAACCGTTTGGTATTTTAAAGACATCGATGACCTGACCACGTAAACGACAATTTTCAAGTGAAAGCAAAATAAGTTCTTTCCATCTGGCTTCATCGATTTATTTGTAAGTTGAAGAATGAATTTTGTCGCTCGACGTTGATCGCGGTCTAAAGATAAGATATTCATTCGAAGGTGAGGAGACCAAAATTGAACCGCATATTCCAAGTGAGGTCTCATAAGCGCTTTATAGGAGGATAGGATAATATCTTTCGATTTAAATAAAAGAACTCACTATATAACCTAGATGTCTGTTCGCTCTTTAGGCGTATACAACACATTGTTATGAAAGTTTTAGGTTGCTCGAAATAAAATACCTACTATTTTTTTCCCATCGTAACAATTATATTTAGTTTACCAGGACTTACACTTTAGGGTTGGGGGTGGGGGTGGGGGCGCTGACCTAGTTACATTAGTTTACATTATTTCCATCGAAATAAATTCTTACTCCTTTGTATTTTTACTCGGATATTTTGGTCCGTTTCCTAATTTACATCATCCGGAAATGTTACACAATAAATTAGTATCAAGATCGTTAATATAGATTATGGACAACAAGGGTTACACGTGATCCAAGTAATCTCCCCTCTAGAGTGCTCGAGTTATGTACCTCGCTCTTACTTTCACTCTTCCTAACATTTCCACTTTACGAATCATTCCTCGCCAAACCTTTTCGAGCGGATGCCCTCGTTGTTTTCTTCTATCCACATCAGAGAGGAAATTGACCCCAATTGAATGGAAATATTAAGGGAAGTTTACAGGAATATTTTTAAATCAAGAAAAAAATGGAAACGAGCTAACCGACGAGGGCATGTCCACAGGGGGCAAGAACGAGAGGGAGAAAAAAAAGGCGGATGAAGAGAATAAGCAGATGTAGGGAAAAATGAAGACCATGGGAAAAATAGTGAAGGTATAAAAGGAATAAAAGTTGAAGACTAGTGGGAAAAATGAAGCCAAATTGAAAACTAGTCTAAAAATGAAGGGAAGTTAGAAACTAGTTAAAATAGGAAGCTAGATAGAAAACTAATGAAAAAAGAAGACAATCTGAAAACTAGTGAATAAAGGAAGGCAATTTGAAAACAGGTTTAAAAGGAAGTCTAGTTTAAAACTAGTGAAAACGGAAGACAAGTGGAAATCTAGTGAACAAATGAAAGCAATTTGAAAACTAGTGGGAAAGGAAGCAAAGTTTAAAACTAGTAAAAAAGGTCAGGTGGAAAACTGGTGTAAAGAAAGGAAAGTTCAAAACTAGTTAATAAAAGGAAGCCAAATGAAAAATTAGTGAATAAAGGAAGGCAAGTGGAAAACTATTGAATGTAATAAGGCAATTTGAAAACTAGTGGGAAAGGAAGCCAAGTGGAAAACTAGTAAAAAAGTGTCAGGTGGAAAACTGGTAAAAAAGGAAGGCAGGTTCAAAACTAGTGAAAAAGGAAGGCAGGTTCAAAACTAGTGAAAAAGGAAGGCAGGTTCAAAACTAGTGAAAAAGGAAGCCAAATGAAAAATTGGCGAATAAAGGAAGGAAATTTGAAAAAAAGGAAAGCAAGTTCAAAACTAGTGAAAATGGAAGATAATTTGAAAAGTAGTGAAAAAGGAAAAATAAAATAAAAAATAGAATGTGAAAAATAGTGAAAGAATGCAGCTGACAAGGGAACGAACGAGCACCCCTTTTATAGCAGAAAGGGGTCAAAGATGACGAGAAGAGCGATGATATTATTAATCCTTTATGCGGACCTTTAAAGGGTTAGAATGAGTTTAGGTTGCGTAGATAACACCGTAAATTAAGACCGAAAGTTAAGGCCCCAAATTAACTTAAGACCTTATGTTAGTTTAAGGCCTTGAGTTAGTTTAGGATCCTAAGTTACCTTACGATTTTAAATTAAGCCTTCGAAGTGAGTTTAAAAATTTAAGTTAAGGCTCTAAATTTAATTTAAGACCCTAAGTTATTGTAAATTCAAAGCTAAGCTCTAAGTTAAGCTACCCCGTTAGTTTAAGACCTTAAGTTAAAGATCTTAAATAGATTAAGATCTTACGTTACGTCCCTAAGTTAGTGAAGACCCTAGATTAATTTATGACCATAATTTAGGGCCCTAAATGTATTTAAAGCCTTAGGTTGAAGCCTTAAGCTTGTTTGCGATCTTTAGTAGGTATATGATCTTACATTAAGGTTCTAACTAAAAGGCCACCAGATTAGTTTAAGACCTTCTGCTAAAAGTCTGTGTTAGTTTAAGACTCTCTGCTAAAGGCCTGCGTTAGTTTAAGATACTCTGCTAAAGGCCTGCGTTAGTTTAAGACCATCTTCTAATGACTTGGGTTAGTTTAAGATCCTCTGCTAAAGGCCTGCGTTAGTTTAAGACCATCTGCTAAAGTCTTGCATTAGTCCAAGGCCCTCTTCTAAAGGTCTGCGTTAGTTTAAGACCCTAAATTAGCTTCCCTTTAGAAGCCGCGTTGTAGGTTTATGGATGTGAAGTTACGCCGTGGCTAAATTCTCCTAAATTGGTGGTGAGTGGTAGAGGTAATTTGATGGTGGAGGTGGATCGTATTTGGTGGTGAGAGGTGAAATTGCAAAGATAATTCAAAGATTTAATTTCGATTCGAGCACTGCAAGATTCTCTCGTCATTAAGCTTCCATGCGGACAAAGAGAACAGGTACTGCCATTAATCTATCAATTGGTTTTGTGGGGTGTGTATATGTGTATGTATTCGTTTGTGTCTTTGTGTTATATTTCGTTCGTGAGTGGTTTTAAAGTTAATTTTCGACTTATTTTAATACAAAAATTACCACCAATGCACACACACCTTGGTCTTAGAACCAAAGGACCGAAATGAAAAGTAAAATCTATCCCAATACATACACACGACGTCGAGAAAGTGGTTGGTCAGTTAATGAATTTGGCTTCCATTTTTTCCTCAGTGTTCATGCTTGTTCCCAGATATTCTCTGAATCGTTCTCTCAAGGTTGATCTCTGCCTCGTTACTCTACTTCCTACCCCTAGCAGATATAAGACTCGTAAAGGGGTGTCGATTTTGTGGTAACTCCGTGGCAATGTTGTTTTCTTACACGTTTTCCCATGGACTCTCAGGGAAAACATTCTCCTGCGAGATTCCACCTGGGGGATCCTATAGGGAAATCCACATTACCACTGAGATTTGTAGTTCTTGAGTACACATTTCATTCAGTCAACTTTACGGTTAATTTCAATTGCTTCTTGAGAACCTGAGTTACAACCACAGTTTATCCAAACTCGTAAGTATTAAAGAGCCATATGTCTATGAAGAAATTATTTCATATAAAAAGAAGGATGTCTGTTTATTTGTTTGACTGCTTCTTGCTTTCTAAAGTAGTACCAGAGCGAATAAATCTTCCACGGAAGTAGAGACAATGAAAAGTTTCTAAAACGGAGAAAAATCGCACACAATTTGTTTTTTTATATTGGTGATGGCGAGTATTTGTGGTAAACATTATATTTTAATATGAAAGAGCATAAGTAATCGAATAACGTGCAATTAAATTAATTATTATGCCTTTACTTTAGATATGTAATTATCGATTGGGAATTTGAGATAAGAAGAAAAATGTACTTAGGAGAGAAGCACTAGTTGCTAGTTGTTGATAGTCAAGGATTTAACCAAACCTTTCTCATTCTGTATATTTTACGATTCACTGTTTAATACTATTGCGTCATAAAAAAGTAATTACTGCATTGTGTAAAAGACATGGCAGTTAAAACGGGGTGTACTAGCATTCGTTCCTCCCATTCGTATGGAGTAACATGATGGTATATGAGAAGAGTCTTTCTTCGTTGGAGACTTCCTCTTAAAATGGTAATCTCTCCCTGTACTTTCATTGTTATGACGATAAATGCATGAGTGTTGGAGTTATCGAAGTAATAAATGTGAATATTTTTCTTTCTACTTATTTTTTTGCTTCGCCATCTGACATGGCGAAACGTTGTTAAACTTGAGCAAGCAGAGACAAACCTTGCGTCAGATTTGTGTTTAAAAAGGGAAAAAATATCTTGGGGGTTAAGGTACCTAAACGTCCATTAAGAAAATCAGTGAAAATTATCATTTTATTCATAAGCTTTGTTTCTTTCTTGCACAAGCAATGATTTGACATTCAGAAATAACCATAATTTGGATAAGTACGTGACCTGGTATGTTTATGAATACTGTACACACATATAAGTGAATGCAAATTTACATTCATTCTCCCTAAATTTCCAAATACAGTCATCATCGCAAATGGGCAAATGACCAATTTATTGGATGGACAATGTCTCTTAATGGACTATTCCTCATCATTCTCAGCATAAAAACCTTTCCCACACACACACAACCTCCGTGCCCTCCCAGTGCTTCATCGGAATGTTCTGATTTGAATTGTCAGTTATGCGGTAATGCAGCCATGGTATGCGGTAGGTCAAATTGACCTAACTCTCCTGCTCAGTAACCTAATAAAGTTGCAGACGAATAGAGAAGAAAAAGATAATAAAATAAAATATATAAAAAGCGAAAATGATGGAAGAGAAAGATCAAAGAATTGAAAATAACGTAAATGGGAGTAAACAGATGAATATCTTTAGTTGAGATTCGCAAAATTTGAGGTTTTATGCTTATTTATTCCATGAAATCTTTAGTTCAAACTCTTAGTTTTATTATAAGAAGATAATTAATAATTATGCTTGCACAACAGCTTTGTCTCTCCTTTTAATTATTTATTTGCTATTTTCTTCTCTGTCCATTTCGTCCTTCCATAAATGACCTCTTACCCTTATGTGGTGGAACCATTTCGTTTTCACATTTATAGATGAAATGAAAGCAAGAAATATAAGCCATTTCCTTCGAATTCAAATATTTGCGATACGATACATAAAAAACTTTAGATCTTAATTAATCCTAGTTCATAAAAGGACGGAATTCGTAAAAAAACAAGGAAATATTGTTTATGTTGAAAGTTTCAATAGTCAAATACATATAAATACACACACAACACAGTTGTCCACTCGTTTACACCAGTCAAGTGCACTGGTAATCGTAACATGGTAATGTTTGCTTGCACATTCATCGTATAGCAACGGCTCAACCATTTTTTTTGTGAAATCGTTAAAATAATTAACCATTTCTACATAGAAATTATCATGTCATTTAGTCATTTTTCATTCTTTATTAAAGTTCAATTTCATAATGGAAAGATGGCATATATATTTTTCTGGTCATTGGTTTAAACGTACAATAATAACGGTTTTTCTCAAGTTTACTGAACAAGCCAAACAAAAATCAAATTCATTGTCTAAGAGACTTCACTTGGATGTAACCTGCGTGAGGTTAAGTTGCAATTAAACTTCTACTTCCTTAACTGTTGCATGGAGAGCTAGCACAGGGGCTGCTATAAAATTCCTACAACATGCAACACCTTCACTCCCCTCTAACATGGTTCTTTAGGGACAGCTTCCGAGAAAGCGCCTCTCCACTTAATTGTGCTCCTGAAGGCGAGGTCTAGAGCACAGGGTGCAAGATCAAAGGGTTTCTCCCTTAATTAATATTTCCCAAGGGTGGGAAAAACGAGTTCATCTTCTGCTGAGGAGCAATTAAGAAGAAAAACAAGATTTACACAAATTGTATCAACCCTGACGTTAAGCACAAATTAAATCTAAAATTACTAATTTTAAAAGTTTTAAATAATATAATTTGAAAAAGACATTATTTTAGTACCCCAGAATTTTGAATGAATCTGTCGTACGCGTTTAATATATTTATGAATATTAATTAAGGCTGAAAAATGACTAAAATACATGTTCATATGATTAGTCTATTTATCCCATTTCTGGCGCGACCCCTAACGACTTAGGGTCACAATCAGGTGGTAGTCTCGGTTGAAAAACGATGCCGTATACATATACAAACGCATACACAAAGTGTATACACACATATAAGCCCGGCTATGGAAAGGCAAATATATGTATATATACTTATTACAATCAAATATACATACACTAGAATTCGGAGAATATTTGGAGAAGGTTTTCACGTTTCATGAGTGGATTCCGGATTAAAAATATATTTGAGTTTCTTTTGTAAACATTTATGTTTACAGCAATGATTTCCTGATTTTTACTTAATGATTTTTATTAAAAAAAAAATGACGACTCTTCGTATAGAAAAATGTTGCACAGGCGCCAGAAAAGAAGTATATCTAATTTAGCAACAGTGGAAATTTATATGAAATCGATTTCTTAATAAAATTCTACTATTCTTAACATCCTCACGATGGTAAAACTATTCCTGCAGCGCAATCATAAGAATGCGGAAAATTAAAAAAAATTAAACAAGATTTCTGATTAATTCTAATTTTTAGTTTGATGGAAATGTCCAAAATTCCGGAAAAGATTTTCTATCCATTTCATTTCTGTCCGCCAAAATTACATAGCCAAAAGAGAAAACAAAACTATGAATTTGACTTACCAGGGATGCTAAAAGGAGGAATTTTAGGTCCGGCGACATTTTTGTTGATTCTCTCTTCTTGTGAATTCGACGATTATTTCTTGTTCTGAATTGCTTTGTTTCTAGAAACAAATGTTTAGGTGAGGGGTTGCGTCAAATCCCAGGTAAACGGAATGTTTTTAAGTTGGCAATTTGTTAATTCCGATATTCGGAAGATAACTTTACATAATCGATTAATTAAGTGCAAATGGGAAATTTAGCAAGTTACTTGATTTCGCTGATAAAAAGGTTAACACTGTTACTAAAAACATATAAAGAATAAAGTGAAAATAACGATGATTTCTGGAAAAAATATAACAATTTTTGATGAAAATCTTTATATTAGGTAATTATTTATTTCCTAAGTTTAAAAGAAATATAATCTGGATTATTTTTCTAAGCAACAAAAGTTGGCCACGAAGTTTTTTCCCCTTTCTTAAGTTCTTTACAATTGACCAAAGACAGGCGGTCGAGGAGCTGAGAGCAGCATGTCTTAACCTGTACGAGCGCTCCAGCAACTCTGCCTGGAAGTGACTCAGAGAGCGTCTTTTCAGAGAGAGAGAGGAGAGAGTGATTGTGGAGGAGTCACAATGGACTCAAATATGCGGCCGCAATTCCAATCTGGCGCTCACCCAAACACCCTTGGTTGTGTTGGCACTCTAATCCTCAGATGGATAGTTGGCACTTAACCACAAAAGTTGTGTTCTGATACCAAAATGAGAGGTTCTTGGAAATGAGAGAATGTGAAAACACTAAAAAAGATAACAAATACATGAAAGAAATAGAAAAGATGGAATACAATTCTGAGAAGTTATTAGTTATGAAGTGGACCACATTCCGGAATTGAAAATAGGTATATAATTGATCAGACAGTTTGACTCAGATACAATTGATAGAGTTCACCCTCTGCGACCTAAGGTCAAACAATCCCGGATAGAAATGAAATGGAGAGATAAGCTTTTCAGGAATTTGACCCTGTTAACCAAAAGGTCGCGATTCCATATGCGCTGCCATGTGACAAAAAATGTCAATAATAAGAGCCACTAATATATTCCCTGAACCATTTAACTTATTCGCGAGAATCGGATTGACGATGACAATTATTGAAATTGAGATTTTGCATGTGTTCTAAGTATCTGTTCATTCTGGACTTGTTTGTATTTTTCAAAAATTTACCGCTGAATAAGTAGATATTTTGTACAGATTTGCCTTGAAGTTTAAAACAGAAGTTGCGTGTCAATCGGTTGAAGTTTAAAACAGAAGTTGCGTGTCAATCGGTTGAAGTTTAAAACAGAGGTTGCGTGTCAATCGGTTGAAGTTTAAAACAGAAGTTGCGTGTCAATCGGTTGAAGTTTAAAACAGAGGTTGCGTGTCAATCGGATTCGACAGGCAGGGAGAGCCGTATGTATTAATTTCTATCGAAATACTGATTGACTGAGGCGACTGTAATAGAACTTGTTATTTTGGGTCCTTTGCTCCTCCTCTTATCTTGTATGTCCATTCAAGGAGCCAGGGGGTGGGGGGGCGTTCTACTAGTACTTTTTGCCAAGCCTGTTTCAATCTGACTAATGTTTCACCTTTTCTCTATCCTTTCCAAAGAAAGGCTTATGACCCAGTTATTGGGCGTCCGAAAGACGATCTTCCTAGATTTCGCAATGGGAAGCAGATTCAGAAATTGTTGGATAAGCTGCAGACCTTCCTCATATTTTCATTTACTCTTCTTTTAACATATTTTGTTTTAAATCTCTTGTTGAAAATTTCGGCTACGATGCCCCGAAAGTTTTCCTCTTTTTACGAATTTTAAATGGCGATTATGTGTGTTAGTCTTCTTTAGGGACTAATCTAACTTCCCGAAATTTCGTCGATGAAGATTCTGGAAGGGAGAGAAGAAGCCTCTCCTCGCAAAGGGAGGACCCAGATCGCATCCCGAGGCTTTGTGTTTCGTGTACGAACTTCAGGATTTCCAACTGCGGCATTTATGTCCTCCCCCCCCCTCCCTGTCATCTGCACCTTCTTATACTACTCGTGTCTTATATCCGTATATTGTTCTTCCCCCTCTTTACTACTCATCTCTCTGTCGTGTTCCATCACTTTCATTCTCATTTCTTATCTCCATGTCATCTTCATTCCCTTTCACTATTCATATCTCATCTCTCTGTCATTTCCATTTATTTTCACTACACATGTTTCATCTGTCTTTTTCATTCCATTTCACTACACATCTCACATCTCCATGCCATGTTCATTCAATTCCACTACTCATATCTCTTTCATGTTCATTCCATTTCCCTATTCATGTCTCAGCTCTGTCATGTTCATTGAATTTTCACTACTCACGCCTCATTTCTTCGTCATGTCCATTCAATTATCACTACTCACGTCTCATGTATTTTTCATGTTCATTCATGTTCACTACTCACGTCTCGTCTTTTTGTCATTTTCATTCCCTCTTCACTACTCATATCTTACCTCTCTCTCATTTCCTTTTCTTTTACCACTGATATCTCATCTTCCTATCATGTTCATTTCTTTTCACTACACATGTTTCATGTCAATTTCATTTTAATTCCCCTTCCTTAATCATGTCTCATCTCTAAGTCATTTTCATTCCATTTCACTACGCAACTCTTATCTCCATGTCATGTTCATCAATTATATTTCACAACTCATATCTTTTATGTCAATTCCAGTTCACTACTCCTATTTCAGCTTGACGTCATGTTCATTTTCCTTTCGCTAATCACGTTTTGTTTCTTTGTAATATTCATTCCGTTTTCACTACACATGACTCGTCTCTCTGTCATCTTCCTTCACCTTTCACTACTCACGTCTCGTCTTTTTATCATTTTCGTTCCATTTTCTCTACTCATGTCTCGTCTCTTTGTCATGTTCATACACTTTTCACTACGTACTCGTATGTGTCGTCTCTGTTCTTATTCCATCTCGTATCTTCACGGATAATAAAGGGAAGGCAGACGAAAGGAAATCGATGGGTAGAAAGGAGAATCAGAGGAAAGAGAACTTCCCAACCAGGTGCGCTCAGCACCACAGGAGCACGTAACTCTCCGTAACCTGTCCTGCCTCCATTTTGTAATGAAGGCAGTTCTTTTTGCGGGGGCTCATTAACAGGGTCACAAGCACATGGCAGGGATGTCATATCTAGGAAAGTTGGTGAGAGAGATCAGTGTGGTGTGCGTATGATGGGTTGTGTACGTGTGTTGGTTTGTGGGGACGCATTCGAGACTGTTGTTATGAATAGCTGCGTGCATGTCGCTGTAGATAGTCGGAGTGTTCAGCAGCACGACCTTCAACGTCACTTTCTGCGAGGGAACTCAAAACACTTTCAGAGGAAACTGAGAAAAGATCCAATGGCGGGGAGATGAACAAAAGAACATGATAATTACATAAGTATGAATTCATGAGCAGATAACAAAATGCTATGATACAAGAAAGTAGTAAATAAATGCATAGATACAGGGTGGGAGGGTGGGGGAAACGTCAGGTAGGTGATGCGAGCGTGGATAACCGAATGGTTCCTTTCCACTGCTGGCGCTTCTTGTATAGGCTCAGGAAATCAATACAATGTTGGTTCCGAAGGAAGAAGCGGAAGACCGCGTCTGTAGTGTTGTGGGCTGAGCGCACAAACCTGATGGTGAGGAAAGATGGCCAGAAAATTCTTGAAAATTAAACAAGAAATGGTTCTGAAAGTTTACTGAGAAAGCCAATCGGGATCTTTCCTCTCTTGGAGTTAGAAATGACTGGTAAATTGTCGGACAAAATTCGCGTATGTGGAAAAATACATATAGAAGGAGAAGAGCGAAAGCACACCTTCCTCACCGTCATCCCAGCCCCCCCAGTCATTGGCTAATCGAATGAGTTAATTTAGAGACTGGTAGGGAACTAAGGCAAATTAGTGTAAGATCTATTTGTGACAAAACGTAAGAAGATAAGAGGACGCTGGTAATATCGAGCTATTTACAATAAATGAATTCGAATAAATAATGAGCGAATGGCAAACGAATAAGAAAATTTTCTGTTTTACCATAATCTTATACACTAGTTTATTAAAGTATTTAGTGCTAACGAGATTCTGTGATGACCCATTTATAATTACGGCCTATTTGTTCTAGAAAGTTTAAAACGCTGGTATTTTAGAAGGCTGCGGCCTCTTAGTTCCTGGAATACAATTAATATGCATTTTGAGAGAAAGGACAGCCTGCAAAAACGGATCACAATGCTTTATGATTGTGGCGTGTCCTGATGCGAAAGGAGCTCGCGAAATAACTTGCCGCGTTTTCTAAGTGCGTGGAATGTGTCTAATTTTATTAGTATATTGATTGATGTATACATAGGCACAAGCTTCTCTCGGTAAATGCTTAATATTGTGTGGAAGGAACGCTCGAAAGATTACTTTGTATCATGTAGTAACTGATACAAAGCAAGTTTGGAGCGTTCCGCTTGCAGGGATCATATCGTAGGATGAAATATGACACTCAAAGACACTTTAAAAATGAGCAGTTTGAAGTTTTATGAAATCTTATAATGGGTTCACATTTTTCCAAATTTTTGTTATTTTCATAAGCTATTTCTTATATCTATGACTAACTAAATAATTGTTGCCGTTAATTTGAGGAACCTTATGACCGTTTAAAAAAAAGAAAGACAGGAATATAATAATTTTGGTTGTATAATTACCAAAATTCGCTGTAAAACTCTGTAGGTAACAATTACAATCCCATTTCTTTATATATTTAATAGAAATCTGGTTTAATCGATGATTGGAAATAGAATTTTGTGATTTGAGCATAAAAATGAGAGAAATTGTTGCACTTAGCTATTAAATGACTATAATCTTATAGAAAAAAAATAATATAATGGCTTTTTCTGTTTAGTTTAAGATTAAAATATCTGTAATTAAAAACCAAACAAAATATTTACTATAAATTAAGCTGCAAAAAATTTCTATTTTAATATGTAAACCACTCTAAATTAAGTCCATCGCATGGAAGAAATTTATTCAAGAAAACATTAAATCTTATTAAATTGCTTCTCTATGATAATATAATACCCTATAAGATTGAATAATAAAAATGTAAAACGTAAAATAAATTAATGCAAGTAGAGTGTATAAATTTATTGTTATTTGAACACATATAGAATGTATAAAAATTCATTCCAATTGTAATGTGTTAAATACCGTCGAGTGTGTGGGCCATTTCTGTAAATGGCAAATTGGAAAGTGCCTCAAGATGGACTCCTACCAATGCAGATTAATATCTATGAAGAATAATACATATGAAGAGGTTTACATATAAAGAGAGATCCACCTGAAGACTTTCCAAGTTCACGAATAAATAATAACGAATCCAAGAAAGAAGATAACTATACCATTTGGAGTAGATAACTATACCCTATGTTGTCAGTGCCTTACGTAAACTGAATTCCCAAATTATCGAACTGGTAGCTACCAAGCCTTACCAAGAAATCTATCGAGCTACCCAGGTGTGGTACCAAAGTTCGGTGACAAATCACCCTTAGTAACCAAACCACTCACAAAAGGGCCAATTGTTTTATACGCTCACGAATTACAAAGCATTCGCAGAGAGAAGACAATACCTATGTGCATATGGATATATGAATCAATATACGACTACCATTAGACACATCTCAAGTGAGACCTTGATTCCATTATATCTGTAGCATGGCTGCTATCAAGGAATTCTTCAGTTGATTAGAGGTCAAACCTGCTCGGCTTGTAACGTGTAATTAGGTGGTTGAGTTCTTTGAGTTTTTTTTATATGAGAATTTATTACACTAACCTCGATTTTCTTGAAAATACAGGTTTAATTTACATAAAAATTGCACAGAATATTCTTTGTAATTTTCTAATTTCATTTTAGAGAACAGTTGATAAAAAAGTTATCAGATGAAGAGAGTAATGTGTAATTGAATAAAAAATGCATGGAAAACTAGAGAAAGATTATAACTTCCAATTTACAGGCAAAAATTCGTAACGTGTATATAGCAGCACTACACTACACCTACCTCTGTATTGTACACTGGTATTGATGATATTACTCACTTAATATGATGGCGAGAAGAGTTCAAATTGACAAATCTTTCAGAAAGAAGGTTGTCTGGTGGAAAGGTAAAACAATTACACTTTCTGACATTTTGAGGCATTGTAATTGGTAAAAAAGTGGGATTTCATGTATGATAACGGTCCATGATGGTTCTGGGTCCTAAGAGTACAGGAAGAAAACGGATAACCCTCAAAAAGCATTCACAGGGAAGATCGCACGATGAAACGGGTTTCGAAGAAGGACTGATTTGAGATAGTAGCAGGTATTTTACGTAAAGTTGCCGAGAACCTGAAAACAAATGCGTCTCGTCAGACTGTCTCGAGTCCCTGGAAATATGTGCTACCTATAACACGCTTACTTGCTAAGAAAACACTCATAATTAAAAAAAAAACCCAACAAAGCGGCTAGATTGACCTTTGATAATGAACATGTCCTGTGAAGTGATAAAAAGTGAGAGTATTTTTCAGTGACGAGAGGAAATTAATTATTTTCGGATAGGATGAGGGGGCAGCATGTAAGGCGTCGTACATGTCAAAGATTGAATCCCATATGCACAAAAAGGATGGTGAAATTTGTAGGTGAAGCTTTATAATATGGGGTATGTTTTCAAACGCTGAAGTCTGTCCGATCTTCCTGTGGTACAAGAATCATCTTCAGAGACACGTGATTCCCTCTCTCCGAATATCAGGGGTACGTGGGCCTGTTTTGATGCAGGTAAATGCTCCATACCACACAACAAAGACATTGAAGCAGATTTTAGATGTTGGGAATATAGCCGTAATGAACTAGCCTGCGCAGAACCCTGATCTAAACCCGATAGAAAACCTATTAGAAGATACTTCGGTGAGAAAGGTAATGCTCGGAAATCGACTATTGTCGAAAATCTCTGGAAAAAAAAATGAAATAATATCACATCCAATCAATGCCACAAATTAAAGTCCTGCCGCTGAAGATATGCATAAGTTATTCAGAATAATGGCTTCCATACTTCTTATTAATATTTTTTCAATTTCTATGATATAATTATGTTGTTTTCTGGTCATGGTTACACTTATAATTATCTTCTCTAGTTTATGGAGGCTGTTTAAAAAAAAAACAAAACTGGATACTAACAGAGACAAGTTGGAAAAATATTCATAGGTGTTTTCATGGAAATTTATAGAGTAATATTAAGAAAATGAAGATTTTGATATCTTGTTTCTTTGTTTTTGCCGATCCTGTAAACGTGACAGCTCTATAGTAATAAAAGGAAGTGATTGAGTATCCACTAAGCCTCCATCAAATTCAGATTAATATGGGATTAAAGTAGGCATATATATATATATATATATATATATATATATATATATATATATATATATATATATATATGAATCCATTAAACCACATTGAAAGAGAAAACGGAATAATTTTTCCTTGCAGTAATATTTTTATTACCTTTTTTCGAAAAATCCGTGCAGGGAAGCGATTCGAACCAGGCACACTGAGGCAGCGAGCACCGCTTTGATCACAGTTAAAAGTATGCCGTTAGTACACTACGCTACGCTACATAAGGTTTTAAAATTTTCTTAGAATCGGCCGAATAGTTATGATGTTGTTACAAAAACAAAAGAAGAGCAAAACGGGGACCGACCGACCGACATAGTGAGATGTAGAGTCGCTCGCGACTAGACTCGTACGCGACTAAAAATGGCACCTCAATCCTTTCCAGATTTTAACCATATGCTATTTCTTCCTAAGTACATACCTCTACATCTTAGGTAAATTTATGACTCCTAGTATTTTTACGACAGTGATTTAATAAAATCAGAGCAAAGCGATCAATTTAGGCGAATAATACTTAAAAGGATTCAGAAATGGCCACAAGATTCGTAGTCTATAGCAATAATAATTATAAATTTATTATAAGGGTAAATCATGCTATTAATATTCCACAATTAGGTAAATTAAATAAGTTACAAGTTACCTTTAAGAAAAGATGTGAGTAAGCCTTTAAGTTTAAACAGGATGGGGCAGGAAAAAGCCAAAGATATAAATTTTAATATACTCTTAGTATAACTTCCACGGTTGCCAAAGTTTTATCTCCTCTTTCCCCAAATTATTGTTATATTGTTATAAAAGTTTAATAAGCTTTTTCATCAAGTACTTTGTTTTTAATTTTATGAATACTAAGATATAATAAAGAAAAAACTCGTGACATTTTTTAAATTTATTCATCACCTACAAATCTGATCGATATGGCCTTCGTTTTGTTAGCAAAAATTGGCGACCTTTTCATAACATGACTCGCTTTGCGGTTGCTATAGCAACGAGTAGACACCTTCCCATTGCATTGACTACGCATGGGGAACGCTCTTCTTCCGCGTTAAGCAAGTGAAGGTATCCAATAGACCAGAGGTGGGCAAACTGCGGCCCGCGTGCCCCTTGCACCCGCACGGGCTTTTCATGTGGCCCGCGTTTCATTTCACGATTCCACAAAATATTGAAAACTAATTATCGAACATTTTGCCAAAATCTCACCTTAAACGCGAGTGCAATATTAACAATTTCTTCTACGTCTGAGCTGGCGACTCCTGACTTCGATGGACTTGTTAATACCCAATGTGAGGGAACAAGCACGTGAGGGGAGAAATAACGTCGCTTTTAAGCATTGCCTGATCGTGATGGGCCTCGTGTAGCTTACAAAAAATTTTTGAAGCTCAAAAGTGTGAGAAAGTATAGGAGCGGGTTCATGGAATGTAGCCCTTATCAAGGCGAGAATTTGAACAAGACGAGATGTCTTCCCTCCCCCCCCCTTTCAGCCACGCTGGGAGTGGTTGAGAAAATCGCCACCCAGGCCGCGATCGCCTTGACTCAAACGATGTGCGATAGTCTCCCCCCCCCTCTCTTCTATGGGGTTAGCTCCCTCACTTCTGGTGTCCATATCTATCCGCGTAACGAGGAATGATGAGATTGGTGCGAGAGACGCTCACGAGTGCAGACCATCTTACTCCTCCTCGATTCGGGTTGTCATACGCCGCAGGCAAGAAAACGTTGTGGGACAAAACCAAGCATCCCTTCTTGGATAAAACAAATATCCACCCCCTAGAACTAGTTAAGAACTCTTCTTCCTGTAAGAATACCCGTCCGACTGCGCTCATCGACGCCATCTCCAAACAAGAACCAAGTCTTATTCCAAAAGGCTTCACTGAAGATTAATCTTAGCGTAATAACCCCCCTGGATTACGCATAGCCGACCAAACAAACCGTTTGACGTCTCGGAGAAACTCACCCTCCGTTTTCTTCAAAGGAATTTACACCGGAAGAATTCCCAACCCCCCTTCTCGAAGACTCTGCTCCCCCCTGCCACCCCCGTCATCTCCAAAGAATATTTCACTACAAGCAAGTTGACCTTGGACCCCGTCGAAGTGGCCAAACCATTATCTCACCGCTTCGCCGGGAACGACCATCGTCTTCCCAAACCCCTCCATATGTGTACAAGGTATCGTAACGAATATTTTAGCTTCCCCAAATTTATAATTGCCGTTTACCGTTCCCCAATATCATTTGTGCAACTATGTAGCTTAATTAACTGTGTATTATTGTATCATATTAACTTTAATTATTAATATTTATTAAAGTCTATTTTTGCCGACTCCTTTTACTTTTCCACCCTCGAGCTCATCATAGCCGTATAACGAAAGCCTATAACTAAGTAAGATTTGGAACTCTCATCCAATACCAAGTTTAAAGTAGCATCTATTGGACTAGCCCTCCCTTACGAGGATCTGACCTTGTAACCGGACCTCGGCCTACCCAAACCATTTAAAAGGAAACCCCCCGCGCACTCTAAAATCAAATATAATAGATGTATGTAGGATATATAGACCTATACCACGACACCCAACAAGAGGGGAAATCACTCCAATGGCCTTCGGCGTTTTGTGATAAGATGATAAATGGTTATTGCATTAATGGTTTCCCATGATTCAAATCACTTACAAGTGCCTTTGAATTGCTAAATGAGGCTTCCGCCACTAGATGGTGCCAAATCAGATGGCAGATTTGAAATCTCCAGGCTGAATAACCATATGTCCCATGGTCATATGGGTCATTTCATGGCTCTAAATGAATACAATTGAACTTTACTCCTCTTGAAAAAAAAAGCGACGCCTAGACCTGGCGCTTAGCCGCAGGTAAAAACCTATCTATCGATATCATTATTTTTTACATAAGGGATAGATTCTTAAATTATTCATTTTTAAATATATTTCATTCGTAGATAAAATGTTTTTCTTAAAAAAAATACGAAACTTCATAATTACCTATTCTATTTACCCGCTCTCTTTTCTCGCAGAAGTTCAGCTACATTGACTATGGTTAGTACTCGGATGGGAGACGCCTGGTCTCTGGGTAATGATTACATGATGTACAATTGTAAATCGTGGTTCGGATTCCACGTTAAGCTTTACGTTCCCACTTCGATATACGTCTAGAAACAGTTTAAACGGAGTGGCAAAACTATGTAAAAGAAAATTGCCCCCTAGCTGCTTAAAATTATTGCCCATCCCTGCAATAGACCAACCTTGGCAATGAAAAAGAGCCTACCCGATGCCCTGTGAAGATGGCTAATCTTTTCTATAACTAACCGCATAACACCACTGGATGCAATGTAGTTTACCTTACTATGACCCGCTTTACAATTTCTGGCAATGTTATTTTACTCCAGCACACGAATATAATTTCTTATAATTCGTTTTCCGAAAACTTTAGCGTTCGACATTTATAAACTCTTTAAGTGTCTTCCAAATGCAATATAGTCCATGCGGTTGTATTCTGACGATGAGTGGGCCAGTCATTTTTACCATTACAAGTGATCGCAATCTTTTGTAGAGAACTGTGTAAGCTCACTTTTATGGATTTCTCTGCTTGGACAGCTAACAGATCGCTCTCATTAAAGTTGACAAAGCAAACGCCCGATACTTATTCTACCTTTACCCGACGAAGATATTTCACACCCTGGAACACGGAAGGAATAGTACGGCAATTATATTCCCGTACACTCTTTATCCCTTCAATTTGGAAGAAAATAAACAACAGTTCGCCCGTTCAAGATAATCTGAAGAAAGAAGACTCCCACCCCCTCAATTCCATCATTTCTTTTCATTTTCATCTATAGTCTCCTCCGCCTCTTCCTCTTTCACACCGAAAATCCTTCTTTTCGGGATGTACCTAAAAAGAGAGAAATACGTTATTACCCACAGTTAGTCAATCCATCATGACTGGCTAATTACCCCCACCCTCCCACCCCGTGGCCTAGCACTCCCGTTGATAGAAACTGTCACCACAACCTTGTCCCAACTATGCAAAATAGTAGCATTTGTATAATTGGGGGTACGGGAGGAGGGAGGTTTGAGGACTAGCCCCCTGCCAGATACCCGTACCAGAGGAACCCCCGGACAATGGGCCGAGTTGCAACCTCTGCAGGGGAGTCTAACCACTTCACCTGTGGGATGACCCAAAGACCACTGAACATCGAACTAGCACCAAAACTACCACCACAAAAGTAGACCCGTACATGGGGTCTCACATGAAAGAGGAACTCAAAATGGAACTGAAAAGAGAAAATCCGCACTTAAATATAACGGAAATAATAAAATTCGCTCACCACACTCACACCTTTGAAGTAGTGTGCTCATCAACAGATATGGCCAACAGGGTGTTGCAGAACGGCCCTCTGGTATTCGGAAAGAGAATCCCACCGGAGAACATAAGTATAGAAAAATTCACAAACGTAAAGACATGTTTTCAGTGCTATGCACTAGATCAACATGTGACCAAAAACTGTCCCCACAAAGACAGAAAAATGTGTTCCGAATGCGTGAAAGATGGCCACTACTTCTGAGGATGCACGGGAACAAACAAAAAGTGCCTAAACTGCCAGGGTCTACACAGGACTATGGCCGTCAATTGCTCCAAAAGAAGAGAAATAATAATAAGAAAGGAACAAGAAGAGAGGCAAAAATATGAGAGGAAGACGAATTAAACTAACGCAAGCGTTGCTAAAGCAGCAGTAAAGAAACTAAAACAAACAGAAAAACAAGAAATAAATATAAATGTCAAGGAAGGAACTGACTTGGACATCTTGACGTGTATAATGTTTGCACATGTACACAACATAACACGGCTAGGAACATTCGCAGACACCCGGAACGTGCTCTTCGAAAAGAAAGAGGTACGGAAAATGTGGTTTCCGCCCAACCTCCCATCGGCACTGATGTACGAAGTCAGAGCCGGCAAAACCTTCCAAGTGCAGGACATGCTGGAAGTAGGTGCCACATTAGAAGAAAAAGAAGAAGAGACCGAACAAACAACAGAAGAAGAGAGAGAAATAGTCAGCTCTGACAAAGAAACAGAAAAGGAAAGAAAAGGAGGACCCTCAAAAAGACAAATAAAAGACAAAACGAAGAAGAAATTACCGACTCAGAAACACCATCAGAAGCAGAAAACTTTGAAGGTTGCAGATACGAAGCTAAAGACTTTAAATTACGTATCTTTGTACATGAAGCTTACCCCCTGCCAAAAGGGGCCAGACCAGCCGACGTAAGGAAAGGACTGGAAAAGGGTACATGTAAATGGACCTACGTAACCGAGCACGAAGAAAGCTCAATTAATAAACTAATATAGGAAGACCGCATCAGGCTGTATCCCAATGATATCAAATTAATCAAAAAAGAAACTTTTGATAAACTCGTTAACCGCAGCTTTAAAAACACAAAGAAAAGAGTTAAGAAATAAAACTAATAAAATGGATAACACAAACAGCAACTTAAAATCTTACATCTTAACACCGACGAATGGAAGAGTAAAGCTATGTAGTATGGCAATATATTCAGGAATCTGGACGCAGATATAATTTGTATCTCAGAACATGGTATTATGGACACCGATCGCATGAAAATCACCAATTACGACGTCCTAAAAAAAATTGCAAAGTCATCATAATAAAGAAGAACATTAGATGCACTCGAGAACGCGAAGTGGACGAGGCCTACATTGCCGCGACTTTGGAGATGGAGTTTATTCCAATCACGGTTGCGGTGGCCTATCAACCTCCGTGCCGCTCGTATATTCCGATCCACTGAGTGATGGAGAATTTAACAAAAATAATCCTACCTTCCTACTGGGGGACCTGAATGCAAGAATCATGTTACCTCAGCAATACCAACGCTGGTCGCAATCTGAAACTCTTAATGGATAAGAATATACTCAAAGGGGTAGGCCCTGACTTCCCGACCTATATAACTGGGCGAGCATCCACCCACCCGGACATAGTACTGACGTCACTAAACTTTCTTTATGGAACCAGTCCCCATCTCTTGTAGTGACCACATTGGAATTCTGGTAACCATTAACCAGAATCCAATAATGGTCCCCATAAGTTCCAGGAAGTCGTATAAGAGAGCGGACTGGTCAAAATACGCATCAATACTGGAAGAATACTCCCAACCGAACCCGCACGAAAAAAACCGGGGAAGAACTAGACGATATGACGGACAGTCTGATTAGAAAATTAATAGAGGCCGACGAACAGGCTGTACCGAAAACCAAATTCAAAACTTTGCCACACCCAAAGTGGACAACGGAAATAAAAAGGAAGGCAAAGAAAATCAAAGAGAAATACCAAGAAATAAGAGACTATGGCATGGATCGGCAGAGAAGTAAAGAACTCAGACAAATGAAAGGTGAAATTGTTTTTCTAATTGAGGAACAACAAGAATAAATGTAGAAAGAAATTGTAAGGAAAACGGAAACAACAAAAGATGCAAATGAGCCATGGAGGCTAATAAAAATAATCAAAGGTAGACAACCAAGGAAGCTAATTAAAATCAACCATAATAATAACGAATATCTGAGGAGTAATGAAGAAATAGAAAGAAAATTCAGAGAACACTGGAGCAAAATTTACTCAATAGAAGAGGCAGATAATGAAATATTCGATAGAGAGAAGAGTCGCCGAATTCATAAGAACCAATATTCACAAATTACACCAGGAGAAGGTGTAGATAACAGAGTGAAAAACACTCAGGACTAGGAGCCACCATAACGACAGAGGAAATTAAAAAGAGCCATTAACGCCTTCAAACAAAAGGCACCCGGGTCAACAGGCATAACCAAGTACAATTACGAGAAGGCCCCCGAAAACATACTTACTGGTATAAAATTCCTATTCAATGCCTATTTAAATATAGGAGCCTTCCCGAAGAAGTTCAAAGTAGCGAAGATGGTTTTTCTGCCAAAACCAGGAAAGCCATCAAATCTGGTCTCGAGCTATAGGCCGATTACGCTGCTGAACTTCCTGGGGAAGGTTTTCGAAAAGATCGTGAACGGGCGACTGGACACTTTCCTCGAAGAAGCAGATAAATATACTCGTAATAAACATCAGTATGGATTCAGGAAAGAAAGAGACGCTACCATGGCTCTAACATTCAATCCAGTAAAGTTGGGACAAGCCAATGCCGAAAAAGGGTTACGTGGTCGTGGTCCTCCGCGATATCGAGAAGTCCTTTGACAAGGTATGGGTCGAAGGACTAAAATATAAACTCCTTCAGCTCAATCTCGGCATCAGGATGGAAATACTCCTGGCTGATTATCTAACTAACAGGAAGGCATATTTAAGTATCGAGGGACTGGTAGGCCCCATCTTTAATCTCCAAACGGGGGTCCCACAAGGATGGTGCCTGAGTTCAACCCTGTACTCCATCTTTACAGCAGACCTTCTGCCTTCGATTTCACCATACTGTATGAATATTCAGTACGCAGACGATATCAGCCAGGTGATCTCATCACGCTCCACGAACCCCAGATGGCAAGCAAGAACTACCGAACGAGAAATAAAAAAACATAAACGAATTTAAACAAAATTGGAAGGCTAAGACCAATGTCACAAAGTTCAAGATTATTCCAATCCTAAGAAGGAAAAAAAGATCAAATTAACGTCGACGGAATCGAGTACCAATACTCAACCGAAGGGAATGTGTTAGGCCTACACATAGGTACAAGAGGATACCATAACCATATAAAAACCAGGAGAGCCAAGGCAAAATCAGGCCTAAGACTGATTTACAACCTTAAGAATTTAAGTCGAAAAAGAAAAAGGACGCTATGCAAAGCGTTCGTTGAATCCGTCCTGGTATATCCATCGATACCATTGCACACAACCTCGAAATCTTGCAAAATAAAGCTACACCGAATTCAAAATAAGGCGGCTTAATTGATCAAAGATACAAGAAAAAGAGATAGAAAAAGAATCCGCGAAATAATAGAAATAGCCAATATCAACCCAATAAATCAAACCCTGAAAAAGCGGGCAAAGAATATATGAACAAAAATCGAGGAAAAACTCGAATTTACGAGCGAAGAATTAACGATACCACAAAGAAACAAACTCTAGAAAAAATTCCCGAGTAGAAGCACTGCCTACTATAGGAGGAAAACCCGTTCCTAACGTGAACAATAAAATACCAAGAGGAACAAAGAATAACATAAGCATACCGAAAATAAAAAGGCATGAATGCCTTAAATAAATATATAAAATAAATATATATATATATAAAACTCAATAGTAATTAATTAGAAGAAACGCTACCCGAAAGGGTACTCTACTGAAAACCACAAACTGAATTATAATGTTCAAGAATAATGAATAGAAGTACAACAAATTAAACTTAGAAAGAATAAACAAACAATGAAATTCAAGAAAGAGAAGAGATCAGCCAGTATCTAGGCAATTACACTCTCACACACAACTACTCTTCATCCCCCTCCCCAATTATTATTATCCTCTCATGCTATCCATCTATCACCCCTTCTTCTCTCACCTATCTCACTTTCATGACATGTGGACCAATAGGAGAACCTACTAGGATTAGGCTGTGGTTTCTGGGGATATGTATACGTCCGAAGTTTTGTTACGCGGTTTATTCGCACTACTTTATTATTCATAGCAGTATTAAACAATTACTCCTTTTTCGTTTTACGTGCCGTAACACTGTATAATATGTGGGGGCAACAAGGCGTACGCTTTACTCCCGCTTCATACAGCATATGGGTAGATCGGAGAGAACTGGTCTTTACCTTGGAAAACCTGACCCATGCCCAATTCGAAACCATCATCAATTACAATGTGGTTCTGAGGCTACAGTCGAGAACTTCAGGCTACTTAATACGGTAAGAAACATCTCAGACATTTACCTGCTAGATTTGAAAAATAAATGTATCACAATTCCGTTAATAACAATACTTAAGTCAAAAATAAGAATGGCTAAATTACCAGTAAAATCAAACCTAGAAATGTGCATTTGACATATTGTTGATAAATGACCTTTACATATGATCTGAATCTAAAGGCATATTTAAATTTAACATTTTATGAATAAAGACAAGTTTAGCTGTTTTATTCTGTACCTAATTTGTTTCTTAACTTAGAATGTAGTTATCCAAAAGCAAAAAACACCCTATCTACATTCCCCGTAAGGGGCGCGGCGATGTGCCATCCTGGCCGCCGTGCTGACGGGACTTGTGTTTCCTCGCTTTTCATACAACCTCTCCCACAACTTTCTCTGGTCAGCCTCTAATTTCACAGGGTAGATGCTGACCTTCTTCTCAGCCAACCGTCCCGGATCGGGACTACGGGACGAGGGGACAACGTTCCCTAACCCCTGAGCTCCGGTTCGATATGTTTTTTTTTTTAACAACCTGCTTTATCCACACCCATACCTTCCTCACATCCCTTTTCCTTCTCACTTCACCGTCTATCCTTGATTTTACGCCGTGTTCAAGGTGGAGCCGCCATGCCGATGGACTGCCAGGGCATCAGGCAGGAGGGGTGGTCCCGAATGGCGGCACCTGGCTCTGCCAGGCGTGTAAGTACCTCTTGCAGTACGGGCTACTGTGATGGATGATGAGCTGTTGCATCCCGTAAAAAAGAGGGTCACCATGCCCAATGATGAGTCTAACCCCCACCCCCCGTTTAATTCCCCCTGTACCAACGACGGAGCCGCCCTCGGGCAGCTCCACCGAAAAAATGGAGGTACCCCCGATGTGCTTGCGCAGGGGACCCTCCATATTTTTCTAACCGGAGAGGAGGCTTACTCCTCTCCTACGACCTGTGGTATAGGAGACTCCCCCTCACCCCCTTCTCTGGAGATGCTTTTGTGCACCGTCCTATTTCAAGCGGCAGTCCCTCCTTTTCTTTCTAAGGGGACTGCCAAGAAACCCAGCAGGCAGCCCATTGCCGACCGCCCCTCATTGAAGCGGCTTGGTAGGGCAAACCCCCTTAGGGGGGAGAGGGAAGCCATGCCCCTTCGGTCGCTTCCCTCAAAAGACCTGCTGGTAAGAATATTGAACCTTGCCGGGGTCAAGGCCTGTGCCTCCCCACACATGACTCGTGACTCTGCTAAGGGGACCTTCGATGTCCTGGGAGGGGATGGCCAACCCAGAGGCCCGATCCTGTGATATACATGGTCCTTGAGGAAACCCAGCCTCAGAAGGTAGGGCCTTCCATGGGGGATAATCCGGACTCGGCCCTAAGCCCTGAACCCGAATCCGCACCTATGCAAGGTCCTCCTCAAACGGCTGGGGTCACCGAGGCAGTACAAGGAGGGAAGGGATTTCCTCCAACCGGTTCCCCTGCGACCACCAGGACCTTCTCCATTTTAGAGAAAGACCTTGCTGAGGCCAGTCCATCTGCCCTGGGGGCTCCTACCGGTGGAGGTGAGAAGCAGGTTCATTCCCCGCCCTCCTCTCCCCAAAAGAAAAAAAACAAAAAAAAAACTAAGAAAACTCGGGGCTCCTCTCCATCCGCGGAGGCTGCGGGGACGGATGGGTCTGCTGCAACTTTGGCAAGCAACCAAGCTAAGATCGGCACATTCGGTCCCTCTACCCTCCCCGTGTGCGGAGCCCGTAACTATGACTAAGACCAAAAGTGCACAGGGCGGAGCCTCGATAACATCGGGGCCCCTCATTCAGAGGTTACCTGGCGTTTTCGAGCCCGCTGGCTTCAAACGCTTCCTCGTTATTCGCTTCACTGATGGCACAATGTTGGCCAAGGGCAACATGATCCATCAGAGGAGAGGATTAGCTAGTGCAATTGGTAGAGAGCCGAAGGTGACCCGTTTCTCGGACAGGAGCCTTTTAGCGACGAATCCCGCCGAGGCGGCCAAGATAAGTGCTCTTCGTACACTTGACGGCACCCCAGTGAGCGTGACGCCGCACTCTACCATGAACTTTGTGAAAGGAGTAGTTTATGCGAGGGAACTCGTTGACTACTCCATAGAGGAGATCACATTAGAGCTGGCCGACCATGGGGCGGTCAAGGTCGAACGTGTGATGAGAAAACAGGGACGGGGCTCGAGACCCACCCCTACACTCTCCGTCTCGTTCGAATGTGACAAGCTCCCTGAATCAGTGCGTGCCGGTTGGTAGCGCTACCGCGTGAAGGCATTCGTGCCCCTGCCACCGCGGTGCTATTACTGTCACCGCTTCGGCTATACGAATCCATCTTGTAGACGTGCAAAGTCGGGGTCACCCGAAGTCTGTGTAAATTGCTCCAAGGCCGCACACGATAAGTCTAAATCGTGTGTGGCCAAGTGTGTCAATTGCGGAGAGCCGCACCCCGCTTCTTCGAAGCAATGTGGTGCATATCTCCTTGAGAAAGAAATCCCGGCCGTTAAGGCCCAGGATCTACTCTCATTCCGCGAGGCTAAGGACTTGGTCCTGGCACGCCCGGCTCTGCCTAAGACGTCATATGCCTCAATAGTTAGAAAGGCACCCTCTGCTCCTGGCCCATCCAGGACAACGAGCACGGTTGTTTCCGCGCCCATTCGGAGCCTTTCTGCGGGCTCTACTCAACCCGAGCGATCCCCTGGTAAAACTGGCGGCAAAATAGTGTTCATACACAGCCCCGGCTAAACCTAGGGCTCCCTCCTCTTCCCCCAGCGTGACGGTTCCCCGTAAGGCGAAACGGCCACGCGCCTCCACCGAGTCGTTAGACTCACAGGAGGCAGCCCCCCTGAAGTTGGTCGCCAGGCCATCTTCCAGGGTTCCTAAAGCTGTCCCCCGAAAGGAGGACAGCAACAAAGTAGCTTCGGCTCCTTCGCCCACGCCTAGTGGTGGCCGAGTGGCTCGGAGACGGTGGTTCCTCAAAAAGAGGGCCCCCCGCCTCCGAAGCCGCAACGCCCGCCTAAGGTTTAGAGGAGGAGGGAGGAAAAGACTCGCATGACGAGCCCAACCTCCCCTATTAAGTCCTCGAAGGCCACAGCGCCTTCAACGCTTTGTCCGGCCAACAGCGCCCGAGGTTCTGCCTCCGGGAGGCGTACGGTCATTCCCGTGAGGGTCTTCTTTTCGAGGAGGGCCCCCGCGTCTCCTCCGAGCTAGGCCTGGAGGGCATATTCCTTCAATGGAGTTGCCGTGGACTCCGGGCCAACTGGGAGGAGCTGCGGAGGGTCGTCTCGTCCCGTTCCCCGTTAGCTATTTTTCTGCAGGAGACCATGCTAAGCGCGTGCCCCCTGCCACCCCTCTCGGGGTATAAGGGTCTTTCAACCCAACCACCACGGGATGCCCGGGCTGGGGGATGCGCGGTTTACACACGGCATAATGTCTTTGTTCTTCCTTTTTCTTTAGATACCTCCTTTCAGGCAGTGGCTGTGCAGCTGCACCTGGATTGGAAGTATACTATCATTTCTGCGTACATTTCACCGTCAGCTGACTTCGACGCGGGGGACTTCCGCCGCGTCGTGACACAGTTGCTGAGGCCCTATCTCTTGCTTGGAGATTTGAACGGCAGGCATTCTTCCTGGGGAGATTACTCAATAAATCTCAGGGAACAAGTCCTTGTCGATATGATCGTAGAGCTTGAGATCGGTGTTCTAAACCTGGATGAGTTTAAGCATCACTGTCCGAGAACCGCTTCATTTTCTTGCCTTGACCTATCTTTGTGCTCTTCGGATGCACAGCCTGATTTTGACTGGGAAGTGGTCGATGACCTCCATGGTAGTGATCACTTTCATATTCAAATATCATTTTTAGGGCAACTGCCGCCTGAGAACCCACCTCGGTGGTGCTTGGCGCTGGCGCGGTGGCCTGAATTTCAGAAAATGACTGAATTCTCTATCTTAGTTGAGGAGTTTAGTTCGGTAGACGTGGCCGTTGAGTTCTTCTCCGGCAACCTCTTTGCCACGGGCCTGACTACTATTCCTAGAACGTCTGGCCGTTTCCACGCCAACAACTCCCGTGGTGGTCGGCCGAGTGTGAGACGGCCCTCAAACAGAAGCGTTATGCCTACATGCGCTATAAGCGCCGCCCGAACGATTTCACTGTTGGTGAATTTCGTCGGGTTAGGGCTAGGCTCCGGTATATTTCGAAGCACGCCCGCCGCTCTTCTTGGCGGGCATACGTGTCTTCACTTCGAGTCAAAAGGATTTGGGGCAAGTTCTCGCAGGACCCCCTCCCGTTCTCCAGGAGAATGGGACCGCAATCTCGGACCCCGCGTCCGTGGCAGAATCCTTCGTGACCACTTTTTCCGCATTCTCTAGCCGGGATGCTGCTCCGACAGCATTCAATGCACGTCGTGGTGTCGCGGAAGGTCGCCGACTGGACTTTACCTCCAGAGTGAGTTGCGCGAGCTCTTGCTTTGTGCACGGACACCACCCATGGTCTGGACGATGACCCGTACACCATGCTTTGACACCTGGGTGAGTGAGGCATGGCCTTTCTCTTAGATTTGTTTAAATGATTTGGATGGAGGGTCTCCTCACAGATTCCTGGCGAATCGCTACTGTGCTCGTCTTGCGCAAATCAGGGAGCGATCACTCCACTCCGGCCGGTTTTTGCCCAATCTCTCTAACCTCTTGCGTGTGCAAGTTCATGGAGAAATTGGTAAATGTTAGATTAGCCTTTTTACTGGACAGCGGAGGCCATCTTTCTTCTGCACAGTGCAGCGTCCGCAAGTTCCACTCCACGTCGGATGCTCTGCTCCGACTGGAAAATGCCGTCTGCGAGGCCTTCGTTCGTAGACAGCACTACGCCACGGTGTTTTTCGATCTGGAAAAGGCTTATAATACCGCATGACGATACGGTATCATGGAGACTCTCCACAAAATGGGGGCGAGGGGAGGCCTCCCAATGTTTATATCTGAATTTTTGCGAGATCGTCGATTCCGCATACGGGTGGGGGGAGCCCTCTCCGGCCCAAAGGATCAGGAAGAGGGTGTCCCGCAGGGAAGTGTCCTCAGTGTCACACTCTTTGGCCTGAGCATCAACGGCATCACCGCGGTGCTGCCAGAAGATGTTCTCGCTATGCTCTACGTGGACGACCTTTGGATCTCTTTTGGCGCGGCTCAGATGTCAACTCTATAGGGTCGACTCCAACAGGCATTGAACCGCGTCTCTCGCTTTGCCGAAGTGCACATGTTTCGGTTTTCTTTGGCCAAGGTTAAGGTGGTGCACTTCTGCCGCCATCCACGGCTCAACCCCGACCCAGATTTGTTTCTTAATGGGGTGCGCCTGGGTGTGGTTAAATCGCACCGGTTCCTTGGTCTTGTATTTGACTGACCTCTCACCTGGGAGGCTCATATTCGCAGCCTTAGGGTCTCTTGTACATGCGCGTTGGATATTATCCGTTCCTTGACGTTCAGCGCTTGGGGGTGCTGATATGGCTACTGCCTTACTTTTTTATCGATCCTTTCTTTGTTCCTAGCTCGACTACGGATGCGAGTTTTATGCATCTGCAGCCTAGCGTTTATTGCGGAAGGTGGACTTGATCCACCACACCGGCCTTCGCCTTGCGACCGGTGCCTTCTCCACTTTCCCCATTGAGAGCCTGTTGGTAGATTCTGGGAAGATGCCACTTGCTCTGCGCCGCGTGCAGTGCATCACTCGCCTGTACGCGCGAGCCCGGCGCCTCGCTTAGTCGCCAACAGCTCTCACTGCATCCGCAGCTGATCTCGACGGTGCCTATGCCGCCGAGAGAAGCCAGTCATACCCTAAGCCCTTTGTGTTTAGGGCCAGGAAACTCCTTCGAGACCTAGGTATAGCTCTCGGGCCAGTGGCACCCCTGGTTCTGACCAAGACGCCACCCTGGAGGGTACCACATTTGGCTATCTGTCGCCACGCCTCTGCTACCAAAGCTTGTACGGCGCTAGGAGTATTGCGTTTGGCCTTTTTGGAGCACACATCGTGTCACGCTGGTACCGTGCCAGTGTATACGGATGGCTCCAATTCCCAAGAGTGGGTCGGCTTCCACGCTGTTTCCCCTCTCTTTGAATTTAGCAGGGCTCTGCCAGGCGCTGCGTCTGTCTTCACGGCCGAGCTGGTGGCAATACACCACTCGGTACGGGAATTATATGACGTACCCGGTTCGGAAACCGGATTGTGATCTATAGCGACTCACAAAGCGCCCTGAGTGCTCTCGGGGCATTGACATCTCCGCATCCCCTGGTTTGCGATATCCGTGACGCCATGGTTTTGGCGAGCCGGGCAGATGTCGAGATTATCTTCTGCTGGGTTCCTGGACATGCAGGAATTGCGGGGAATGAGCGCGCCGATGAGGGCGCCAAAGAGTCCGCGAGGACTCTGACACCAGACCAGCGTTTCACTCTTACTCTCACCGACTACATGGTAGGAATACGCATAGCTCTTGGGCCTGCTCTGCAAAGAAGATTGGACATGGTCGAAGGGAATTTAAAGTTGCGTGCCATTGCGCCGCGATTGTTCCCATGGACCTATCTTCCAATGCCGCGACGGCTTCAGATCGCTTTCTATCGTCTCCGAATCGGGCACATTCGTTTGACGCATCACTATCTGATGGAGCACTCGCCAGCGCCCTATTGTGACGACTGCGTCGTCCCCCAGTCTGGGTGATCTTCGGGCACGGTATCTGTCCCGGTACCGGGATGGGCGGGGTCGCTACCCTCTGTCCCTTGTACTCGGGACGAGTTCGTTCACATTGACTTGTGGATTTGTTGACTTTTGGGGAAAGGCCGGGCTTCTCCCCTTAATTTAAGTAGTTTTTTTTCTGTTATTGTTTTCTTGGTAGGTTTTACGCTCCTGCGCTGTGGTAAGGGGGACCTCCCCCCGACGCCGGAGATTGCTTCCTAATTGTTACCTTTTTCCCATTTTGTCATTGTTGTTTTCATATTCTTATTTTAAAGTAGCCTAGTGCTAGGTTGTCGTGATTCCGGCTCCCCCATTCCCCTCAAAACCCTCTCTCTACACTCGCACTGGATTCAGAAGCTGTTAAAAAGCCCATTATAACCTCTAGATGCTGCTTTTTGACTTTGTTTTCTAGTTATTTCCACCAAGCGCATTGAGTTATTGTAGATAGGACAGTTTTCTGAAAGAGATGTGACTTATTGAAAGGTGCTGATTTTCCTTTAAGTTGCATTATTATTGGAAGAAGATGGTGATATTCTTCTTCAGCTAGTTTCATAGCTCTATTGTCTTCATCTTCAGTAAGACTGATATCATGGTATCTACGATCTAATTTTATGGCTAACAAATGACATCGGTGATGGTTTGATCATACCTCTTGTCTACCTGTGGTAATAAGTTGTCAGGAACAGGAATCTCTTTCAGTTTTTGTACTAATTCCTTCCATAATGCCACGACATCACTGATTTTGCAGCAGTCACTTTCTAACTTATGTCACCCAAGGGAAATTGGTTTCAATCTCTTGCATAATTGTTCAGCATTATTTTTTATCTTTATATCTTCTACTTTTTTGATATATTATAATCAAGATTTATTAGTGTAAATGTTTTCATTATCATAATAACATTAACTCTATTTAATGTTTAAGTTAAAAGATATGAAAAAATCTTCAAAACTTAACAGTTTTATAATAAAAATCAGAAATAAAAAACCCCTGCTTTTAATGTTTTTTTTGAAGTGGTTTAAACCATTGGTTTAAACCGGCCAACTCTGATATAAACACATAGAAAACGTGTCTAACATGCATCAAAATTATCATTGTCTCCTTGTATTATGGTTAATTGTAAATTCGGTTTTTATTCTTCTGATCTTGTATTTTTCTTGTCAAGTTATTGTTTTTCTATTTGATTTGGGTACCTTATAGGTAGTGTATTTCTAAGTCGTCATAATTGGTGTTCCATTTGTAGGTTAAATTATTATTTGTTATTTGATTTGGTACCTTAATGGTAGCGTGGTTCTAATTTTTGTCGTTTTTAGTTTGTTTGTTTACACTTTTGTGTTCTCTTTCTTCTTTGGTTTTCTTTGTTTACCTTAATTGTTTTTAGGCGTTCATGCCGTTATATTCGGTTTTGCTTCTATTTGTTGTTTTTATGTCATAATTGGATTTTCCTCTTGCAGCAGCCTTAGCCGACTACTCTGGAAGGTTTTCTATTATTTTCTAGATTTTCTATGACCAGGGATGTACTGGTCTCTTCGTGGTCTTCTTCTATTTTCTGACAGATTTGTTTGGCCCGTTTCTCAAGAATTTTTGTCGTAGAATTGCTCATAGTCTGGTCCAATAATTATTCTAGTCCTTGATCTGGACACACCGCTTTTGTTTAAGTCGATGGTATTGACCCTATGACTCAACAATCTACGATCATATATATATATATATATATATATATATATATATATATATATATATATATATATATATATATATATATATATATATGCTTTAATTCCTACTGAACGTGCGAAAGCTGGTTAGAGGCGGGTTGTGCCGTAGCCATGATTCTCACTATAAAAGTCCCACTTGTTACTGGGAGGAGGTTTGTGATTGTTGAATTCTAAGAGTGCATAATACAGATTGAATAAATTAGCCGAAGGGATTCTTAATTAAAGTCTTGCCAAGGGTACGTCAAAAGGGTGTAGCCACAAATAAACACACGTATAAAAAATAAACTTTACTTTACACAAGTATAATAATTAGCAATAGTTAAACGGGCAAAATTAAGGATTAAATATTAACCACTGACGTTAAGCGTCTAGATTTATAATGACTCAATGGGAGTATCAATCACTGTTAATTAAATAGGTAATTTAAGAATAGAGGGACACTAGGTTTACAGATTACCATTAATTGTGATGGATTGGAGAGACGACTACTTAGGTTCAGACGGGGTGGTTCGGGTGGCGTTAACACGAGTTCTCAGGGAGAGGGGGGATAAGAGAACGGGTTCGGGGCTGCTGGCTGCAATTCCGGTTAGTTCACTCCTAACTGGATGTGACACTAACAAATAGTAACTTCCAGTAACTATTTGGATTTTCCTTTTCTTTCTCAAGTTACGTTGAGCAACAGAGCGTATTCTTCTAGTCACGGACTCTGCGGGGCGGGATTTACTTCAGGGACACTTTGAGACAGCGACCAAGTTATCTCGGCGGCGCGTTGACAGTCGATACGTTACGGCAACGACTCTCGTTCAACGTAAGAGTTACGCGTTACGCGAGTTGGTTTGGGACACTGCTGTAGAGAGATGAACGGCGTTATTATTTATACCGAGGATTGTGTGAAATCAAGAGAGAGATTCCATTCACGACAATTCGCTTATCGCAGCGCCTTCTGGACAATCTCCATGGTATCATAAAAAAGGCAATTAGAATTTAGGCTTCTCTGTGAGATAGGCCTTCTTTCGTCAGACTTCCTGTCGCCAGTTGGGGAAAGGGTGAGGGGAGAGAGAGAGGAGACAAAAGTCAACTCAAACGACAAATTTCTTTCGTTCCCACGATTGTCTGGCGGCATGCGAGTATGTACGTTCCATACCATCACAATCTTGTTTAACGGTTCTAATCCGGCTGTTATTATGATGTCTCGTAGTCTTTTCCCTTCCCTTCAATTCGAAGCTTTCTTTAATCCATTTTACTTTTACTTTTCAAATTTGGGTTTTGGGCTTATTCGTTCTTTTGTGTCTCTGAGTTCTCCATCTTCTATCTTCCATTTGTGACTTTTTCGAAAATCTCCTATTTTAGTGGTTTGATGTCGTTTGGGAAAACTCTTATTCTATTTTCCTCGATCAGTTTCCTGATCGATTCTTCATCGTGTTCTGAGGCGTACGTCCATTTGCACGTGCCCCTTTGGATGCTTTTTTGACGTCGACTGGTTTTGCTCCTTTCGATGAGGGGGAGGCCTCGTGGACGAATATCTTTACCCTAAAGTCACTTTATTTCTTTGTTGCCTTTTATAGGTCGGAGTCAGAGTACAGTTCGCTTTTCTTTTAGCAGAAAAGGTACAGTACTCGCTCCGAGCTGGTTTGCTGTGTGGTCAGGCTCGGGCTTGTCTATTTGATGAGAAGAGCCTCCAGAAACTTCATGCGGCGGAGATTCGATTTTTTTTCTGAGGATGGTAGTGTTTTCAACAAGAAGCTTTCTTAAAATTTTTTCATTGTGTTGTTCATTCTAGTGTGCTTTGATTTCTCCTTCTTGCAAGTGCATTGTTAGGCGTCTGATGGGAGTGGTGGTGGTCATACCTATTAATTGGTTGTTTGGATGAGGCTTGTAGTCCTCATGGGGGCATTCAAATTTGTATGCAATATTTGTAGCCTTTAGGATGGATTCTTTTTTCACGGACGTTGTTTTTCATTAGTAGGTTGGTGACTTTTTTGTTTTTAGAATATATTCGTAAAGATAACTTATTGTCTTTTACTTGGATAGTGTTACTTTTTATGATGTTTTGTAGTACTCATTCGTCTGTTTTAGGCCTCCGTCATTTGGTTCTTGTATTAGAGTGGTATTCTTTTTTCTTCGTTTGCTTTTTCCTCCTGTACCTCAAACTTTGAGTTGAGAATTTTCTTCTGTAATTTGTCAAATTCTCTATTGGAGTAGCCATTGTTTATTAGGATTTTTTGGATCGTCGAATTTCTTCATCGAGTGCGTTACACGTTGAGCATTTCTTGATAGCTCTTCTTATGTATGATCTCATCAACGATATTTTATATTTCTCGGTGGCACACTTTTTGCGTTAAGGCATCGACCACAGTCTGTTCCTTTTCAATAGACGGTGGTGATATATTTTCCGTTGCTGTTCTCTTTTATGTCTAGATCCAGGGAGGGAATATTGCCGTTTACACTTAACTCGTATGTAAATTTGAGAAAAGAATGAGATCCAAAGGTCTTTTTGAGTGTTAGTAATTGATATTCGTCCTTAGTTGCAAGGTATATATCATCAACATTTCTGGCGTAAATTTTGGGTGGGTTCGTCATTTTTGTTAAAAGCGTTTCCTCTAGGTTACCCATGTAGAAGAAGTTAGCAAATTGATGGAGTAGCGATGTGGTCCTCATTGCACCCTACTTTTGCGGACGAATGGAAGATCACTAAAATTATCTTCATTCCCAAACCTGGTAAGCCACCTGACACACCAGCCAACTTCAGACCAATTTCCCTCCTTGAGGTGGCAGGCAAGCTCTTCGAAAAAGTGCTTGCTAACAGAGTGCACGAATTCATGGAGGATAACAACCTTCAAAATCAATATCAACATGGATTCAGAAGAAAGAGAGGGAGTGACACGGCGCTGGCTACCGTCACCTAAAAGCTAGCAAAGTTTACCCCTTCGAACATTTCTCTTCCATTTATCTTGACTTAGGTATTCTTGTTGGCTGGGTTGGTTCTTAATCTTCGTTTTTCTTTCTTGATGCTTTTTCATATTTCTTCCATTTATCTTGACTTAGGTATTCTTGTTGGCTGGGTTGGTTCTTAATCTTCGTTTTTCTTTCTTGATGCTTTTTCATATTTCTTCCATTTATCTTGACTTAGGTATTCTTGTTGGCTGGGTTAGTTCTTAATCTTCGTTTTTCTTTCTTGATGCTTTTTCATATTTCTTCCATTTATCTTGAATTGATTGTTTGGTCCTTCTAGATGAGTTGGTCCTTTAAACGTTTTCTTCCGTTTTCTTCATAAAAGGTTCAGGACTGTTGAGTTTCGAAAGCGGTACCATTGGATTTAAACGCCAACACTCTAGCCTCACGACCAGACTTTAGTCCGTTCTGAGTTGGTAATTTTATCGGCTATTTATATTATTGAGTTGGAAGGAATTTTTCTCTGATAGATTTTCGCACTCCTACAACGTCAATGGTTTGTTTGGTCGGATATGCGTTATCAAGGGGGTATTACGCTAAGATGAATCTTCACTGAAGCCTTTTGGGTTAAGAATTGGTTCTTGTTTGGAGATGGCGTCGATGAGCGGAGTCGGACGGGTATTCTTAGAGGAAGAAAAGTTCTTAACTAACTCTAGGAGGTGGATATTTGTTTTATCCAAGAAGGGATGCTTGGTTTTGTCCCACAACGTTTTCTGGCCTTCGGCGTATGACAACCCGAATCGAGGAGGAGTAAGATGGTCTGCAATCGTGAGCGTCTCTCGAACCAATCTAATTATTCCTCGTTACGCGGGTAGATTTGGACACCAGAAGTGAGGGAGCTTACCCCATAGAAGAGGGGGGGGGGATATCGCACATCGTTTCAGTAATGGCGATTGTCTCAACCGCTCCCAGCGTGGCTGAAAGGGAGGGGGGAAGGGAGGAGGGGAGACTTCTCGTCTTGTTCAAATTCTCGCCTTGATAAGGGCTTCATTCCATGAACCCGCTCCTATACTTTCTCACGCTTTTGAGCTTCGAAAATTGTTTGTAAGCTACACGAGGCCAATCACGTGGAGGCAATGCTTAAAAGCGACGTTATTTCTCCCCTCACGTGCTTGTTCCCTCACATTGGGTATTAACAAGTCCATCGAAGTAGGAGCCGTCAGCTCAGACGTAGAAGAAATTGCTAATATTGTACTCGCATTTAAGGTGAGATTTTGGCAAAATGTTCAATAATGAGTTTTTAATATTTTGTGGAATCGTGAAATGTCATAAACGCGGGTCACATGAAAAGTCCACTCGGCTGCAAGGGGCACGTGGGCCGCAGTTTGCACACTTCTGGTCTATTGGATACCTTCACTTGCTTAACGCGGAAGAAGAGCGTTTCATATGCGTAGTCAATGCAATGGGAAGGTGTCTATTCGTTGCTATAGCAACCGCAAAGCGAGTCATGTTATGAAAAGGTCGCCAATTTTTGCTAACAAAACGAAGGCCATATCGATCAGATTTGTAGGTGATGAATAAATTTAAAAAATGTCACGATTTTTTTCTTTATTATACCTTAGTATTCATAAAATTAAAAACAAAGTACTTGATGAAAAAGCTTATTAAACTTCTATAACAATATAACAATAATTTGGGGAAAGAGGAGATAAAATTTTGGCAACCGTGGAAGTTATACTAAGAATATATTAAAATTTATATCTTTGGCTTTTTCTACAGGCCCTGTTTGAACTTAGAGGCTTACTCACATCCCTTCTTAAAGGTAACTTGTAACTTATTTAATTTACCTAATTGTGAAATATTAATAGCATCATTTACCCTTATAATAAATTTATAATTATTATTGCTATAGACTACGAAGCTTGTGGCCATTTCTGAATCCTTTTATGTATTGTTCGCCTAAATTGATCGCTTTGCTCTGATTTTATTAAATCACTGTCGTAAAAATACTAGGAGTCATCAATTTACCTAAGATGTAGAGGTATGTACTTAGGAAGAAATAGCATATGGTTAAAATCTGGAAAGGACTGAGGTGCCATTTTTAGTCGCGTACGAGTCTAGTCGCGAGCGACTCTACATCTCACTATGTCGGTCGGTCGGTCCCCGTTTTACTCTTCTTTTATTTTTGTAATAACATCATAACTATTCGGCCAATTCTAAGAAAATTTGAAAACCTTATGTTGTTCTACACTCTCTTTCGAATTATACAATTGTCAAAGTCCTCCCAAGGTTATCCCTTTAATTAAATTATTTTGGCAATAACATCATAACTATTCGGCCGATTCTAACGAAATTTGAAACCCTTGATGTTGTTTTACATTCCCTCTCGAATGATATAATTACCAAAGTCTTCCCAAGTTTAGCTTGGGATTTTTTTTGTTTTGGCAATAACATCATAACTATTCGGCCGATACTCTGGTAGACTAGTCTAGGATATAATATGCTATACTCTGCTAAGATATTATAGGCTAGGCTATACTATGCTAAGCTATGCGATATAATGTACAAGTGTAATATATACTCTGCTAATTTAGGCTATAAAATGCTATGCTAGGATAGCATATAGTATGTTAGGCTATACAATACTAAATTATGCTTGACTAGAGTATAATAAGATAGTATAGGCTATACTTATCTAGGATAATTAATGCTAGGTTAGGTTATACTATGTTAAGCTAGGCTAAGCCATGCTAAGCTATACTAGGCTAGACAGGGCTATACTATGCTATGCTAGGGTAGGCTAAAGTAAAATATGCTAGGGAGGGCTATGCTCTGCTATGCTAGGTAATACTATGTTAGGCTACGATAGACTAGCTAACCAAGGCTATAATAGGATAAGCTATGCAAGGCTATTCTAATCTATGATATGGTATGCTATACTAGTCTAGGCTATAATGTGATACACTTGGCTATATTATGTTAGGTGTGATTATTCTAGTATAGGCTATACCAAGCTAGCCTATAGTATGCTAGGCTAGACTATCTTACGCAAGGATATATTTGCTAGGCTACAATAGCCTATTCTATCTTGGCTATAGTAGGCTTGGCTACTCTAGGCGACGCTAGGCTATAGTACATAAGCTAGGCTACACTAGGCAGGGCTATATACTAGGCTAGGCTATACTATAATATGCTCGGTTAGACTAGGGTCTACTAAGCTAGTCTAGGCGATACTAGGATGCGATAGGCTAAGCTATACTAAGCTAAGGTAGGATAAAGTAGGCTATATTATGCTAGGTTATACTAGGCTAGCTTGATTATACTAAGCTAGGCTAGGTTAGGCCCGGCACAGATAGGCTATTCTATGTTGTTTTACATTCTCTTTCGACTGATATAATCGCCAATGTCCTACCAAGTTTAGTCCGGGAATTATTGAAAGTTTTGAAGGTCGTAAGGTCATATATATCAGAATAAGTGAGAGCACGCGACTTTTTGGTCAGCAGACCTTGTTTTATCTGCCTTTTGTTGGTGGCAGGATATAACTAAACACATGAAAATCTCGTAAGTTTATTTTTAGCAAAGGAAAAGTAAAGATATTGAGTGAAGATTAAAATAAGTTATGAGAAAGGATAAAAAAAATAAACATGAAATCAATCCTCCTTCCTTACGAGTAACTCTTTTTTCACATATTATAAAGAGTAAATTAATGAAAAAGAGACAAATTATATGAAAAAAATTGCATCTGAAAATCATGACCCGCAGCTATGAATTTTTCAGATGTAATAGAAAACAAACGAGAAGTAATATGATTATACATCATCCCGTTTTATATATAATTTTTTGAAAAATTTGCAAAAGTGAAAATTTTTTTACTTCTGTGTTTATCAAACATTTGCCTTTAGCTTGATAAATGCTGATTTTTTTTTGTGTTTATGCCAATAATTTATGTTTAAAACGTGATATTTGGAATTTGTCTCCCTGACGATTAATAATCAAGCGCTATATCTCAGGATGTGAAATTTTCATTAACCTTAATACAGCATTTTACATATAGAGCAATACTATTCTATGTATCAACTAACGACTTCTTAAAACTTGGAAATCGGATTACAAAGCATTAATCCAATATAAGATTCGAAGTTATAACCACCCAGTTCTGATCGGCTAGTTTAAAATCCCTGAATTCGATTACGCTGAGCTTTTGAAGGACTGTCAATTATAAATCTGATTTTTAAGATCATTTTTTTTTCTATATCTATAATAGAAATTCGTAAAAAATGTTCCTTATTTCAAATATATGAATCTTCATAATCAATCTAATTAGTTGTTCAGTTCGTTACTTCGGAAAGCGTTGAATGAAACTTGAGAAAGATCTTGCAGGCAAATTTCTTTGTTTCAGGGATATTCAAGAGTTAAACAAAATGTTGCGTCTTGTATCTTTTAGCTCTTTCTAATGGCATTATGCGTATATATTAATATGAAACAACACACCATTCTAATGAAGAAAAATAACAGGCAAGAGCTCGGTCTCAGAACATTCCAGCTTATTGAAACTCATTCTGAAGAGCGCCTAAGTAAGAGACAGGCTATATGGACATTACAGACAAACAGACAGAAGTCTTCTAACAAGGTGGGTGTACACGTCGTAAATTAAAAGTACACAGACTGATAGATTGGCAAGCGGACAGCTATTAAGCGAGACTGACAGACAGACAGACGAGCTAGCGGAAGTTTAACAAGTCGTAAAAGTGCTAGAAGATAGGCCTGATATCTTGAATTCGTTATCATCATCACTAACTCTATAATTTAAGAAGGGGATTTTTTTGAGTATTTGAATAATAATTTCATCTTAGTTTGGTTATGACTTATGTTTTTTTATCAAAGTTATTTCTAATAATTCTTTTATAATATCCCAAAACAAAATGGTGAAGTTAAGAAATAAAAATAAGTACCTAAATTTTGTGAATTTTTTAAAACCCAAAGAATTAAAAATGGTGAAGTTCAGAAAATTTATTTTTATACATCTTCTTCTTCTATAACTCTATATTTTAGCAACGTGATATTTTGAAAGGGGGAAAATTTAGTTTAGAGTTCTTTTTTAAAATTATTATAATTGACGAAGTTCAGAAAATTGATAAAATTTTAACCATGGCTGTTTTCTTTTAGATTTTAAATTTTAATCTTAGCAGCGAAGCGCAAGCTCCCCCCGTACGGGAGAGTGGCGAAGCCATTGCCTGGTTAGTTAGTATTTCTTGCTGCAGAAAATTAAAATTTCAAAAACAACAAAAAAAAACAATTAAAAGGAAGATATTTCATTTTTATTTATAAGTTGGCACTATTTGGTACTTGTCTCTATTTTCTGAGGACATGAATTATGGTAAAAAAGTAGTTAAAATCGTAGATTTAGTACCCGACTTGGCCATATTATCTTTTGTTGTCTTCCTGCCTCGACACACATAAAGATACTTTCACACAAATTGACAGACACACTGATATATCTACATATAATATATGTATATATATATATATATATATATATTATTTACATAATTTCTATTTTCCCCGTATGAACTATTTTCATTAACATATACAACAATATAAGTAGGATTCATTAGGTATATACTGAATACATATCAACATTAACAGCATTTTTTTTATTCGATTAAAAATAAACCTTTTTTCTTTAAACGCTGTGCTCATGAAATTTAAAAATATAATTTTCTACCCTACTCCGTTCCACAAAGAAGGAAATGCTTAAAAATATTCTATAAAACGAAGCAACAACACTCCTTAGCAGCGCAATGATAATAATCGAAAGTCAACGTTAATTGAATAGGCCCAAGAAACGTTCTTTAGAGATCGACGCTATACAAAAAAAAACAAAAACAAACAAAAAATTGATTTAACGTCGTTTACCTTCCGTATAACGTTTGCATGTAGTTATTGGGTATGCAAGAGGTACATTTAGTGACTAGTCTTAACGACATAGTCTAAGTTACAGTAGCTTTGATCATCGCTAGTATGGTACTAAGTTCATCCGTCTGCTCAATAAGAGGAGACGACCCTGCAAACAGGCAACCCATTGCAAACGTTCACTTTTGGCCACGTGAAGAGCCGAAGAAGGTATATTATTAACAAAAAAGTGCCTTATTGACTTTTGAAGTCATTTCACTTCTAAAACAAATGCAATACAATGGTGTGATGGGAGAATGAAGAATGTGAAGTATGATTAACAAATGAAAAATGAATATGCGAGTTTTTCTTACATAAATTTATGCTTTTAATATAAAATAAAACAATTTGATATCAACGTAGTGAATAAATAATAAACAACATATTGATTTTATATATATATATATATATATATATATATATATATATATATATATATATATATATATATATATATATATATTTATATATATATATATATATATATATATATATATATATATATATATATATATATATATATATATATATATATATATATATATATATATATATATATTAGACGGTTTATAAATATCTAAATTGTTTTCTTGTATTTTTATTCTATTTTTCTCTTCATATATTTGGCAGGTCGAAAATTACCTCTAAAGGCACGATAATGAACGAAATCATTCAAGTTAGTGTGATTTTTTTAATTAAAAAGGTAGCGGACTAAATTTCTTCTATGTATTCTTGAGGTGAACCAGCAAGGATCTCTAAATAGACTAGATTAAATTAACATAAATAAATACAACTGACGAGCAAAGACGAAATTATTGGCTAGAGGAAGAGGTGGACAATAACTTTAATATCTCTCAGTTGATGTTTGACTCTTGTGCGAAAATGAATCAAGATTTAGCCGGACAGAAATGAAAAATACTTCGGAAAAAGATTAAATCTAAGTATACGGATATATCTTTTTAGGGTAGCCCCAGTAACCTAATTTGATTTTAATGCTGCATAGAGCATCACTTCGGCCATGGAACAAATCTTTTGGGATAAACTCTCGACTGTCATGTCAGAATTTCATTTCGTGAGTCACATGAAAAGGAATTTCGCTTTTGATATATTTGCTAATAAACATGGATTTAACAACTTAATTAAATTCATTAAAAAAGGAATGGGAGTCGCGAATGAACATTTCGCGTGAATAAGATGAATAAAAAACAACAAAACTTTATAGTTCGTAAAACCAAACAAATATTTACCTAATGACTTCAGTATTAGTTTGTGCATATTTAGTAAGGGTTAATTATTCAAAGACTAATTTGCTCATCTCATCGTCAAAAGTAACGTAACGGTCAGCCGTGATGTTATTTCCACCACTAATAAAATTCTTTTTTTAACTCTTTATTCTACTCTCATTTTTTTCTTGAAATAAGTACGTCTTCAATAATACGAGGCGATCCGAATTAACGGATTCCTTGCGCAATGCATTTTTGGCACAACGAAACGAAGCTCTCAGAGAGAAACTCTCTTTTAGAATCCCTCGATGAATTTGTAAGCCTCCAAGGTTGACAAGAAGATGTAGAAAAACCAGAGGAAAATGAAGAAGTATGATGTGATCTTCTTCCAGGGCTCCGGCCCACCAAGTTCTCCACCAATTTTTGGATTCCTTCGAATCAGCATGATAGCTATGGCAACAACCGCTTCCACGCAGAACAGAGTGACAGAAAAGGCCAGGCTGAAAGAGGGAAAAAATTTAGACAATTTCTCCTCTATGACAATTTGAAGCTTTATATATTTGATGGCGTCATGATAACTCTTATATATGATTCATCTCCTATCATCGTTTGCTAGGTTCAGGTTATCTACTAATGTCGGTATCCAGGTATATTTAACATTTAGAACTATATATGCCAAGGATTTTACTTTATTGACTTCTCAACTTTCTTTAGTCTTTGGAAACTTTCAAAAACATTTAGTTTATTGTTATTTTTATCTTCCGTTTTAAATAAATGAATAAATTAGCTTTATGTACACTAGTTTCTGACATAGGTTGAGTTTGGAAGGTAACAATCAATTGAAGATCGCTTGTTTGATTTTAGTCACCTACTCTTAGTCATCTAGCGCGCATGAACTACAACAATTAATAATCATTTCGCTAACGACTTCTTACGACTTTCTCTTTCACAATATCTGAGGTAGTTAACTAGCCGAGCAAAACTGGTTGCGGTGTAGTGCCAACCAAACAAATTTAATTGCCCCTAGGAAGGAATTTCGAGTGCGCGTAATAGGCTGAAGAAGATAAGACAACTTACTTTCCAGGTTCAACATTGAAGTCTTTTCCCTGAGAATTGTGGTAAATGGCTGCCATAGTCCAGGCGATTCCGATACCCAAAAATACATTGACTCCGTTGGATCCAGTAACGTTGCCTACGGAATTATCGGCATATGGATCCTGCTGAGCCGCCACCTTGGATGCGAAAGTATCTGTAATAAAACCAGACATTAGACCATTAGGAAAAACAATTTGGAAATTTTATTTCAATGTTTCAAAGAATTTAGAAGTTTCATTAATTTCTACTTAAGATAGTTGGAAGCCCCAACTAGCCTTTCTAACTGACTTTATTCTTACCATCGTATTTACTTCTAGGTTTTAGCTATACAATATTTGGTAATTTAGAATAAGGTGTTAAAGAGTGTTTATATATTAAGGGATTGGACATGTGAAGGTATTTAGATATCTTGCAATCTTTTATCAAAGTATTCAAAGGCACTTTCAAATAAGCGACCTTAAAACAAATGAATAAGCGTATATAATTTAACAAAAGGGGTCTACAACTAGAACTACTTTAAAAAGTGGGTTTGTGGTAAAGAAAATCTTGCCAGTTTAAATAATATTGTAATATCGTGCATTTTAATTTAAATTAACCGTAAAGACTGATGAATGAGTAAATCAAGAATTACATCGGAAAATAGGGGACACAGAATGATACATTTTTACAATCGAAATTAAAAAATAAAACAAAAGAAAACTGAAAAAAATAATCTACAAAAACGAATAAAACAATTTAGAATAAATTAAGAACTTGAAATCCATCAATATTACATGTGACGAAATTAGAAATAAAAATTATTGTTGGTAATAAAATAAATATATTAACATATGTATATTAAATATTGAAAAGAATAAGTTAGGCCATAAATATTAATTTTCTACGTACGGATTCGTTTTCTTTGTTACCTGGCACACTTGTTCCAAGGGCAACTATGGAAATAGCGGTAACAGAATCTCTTAAACCGATTGTGCAACCAAAATGACTGGCAACATCTCCGATGAGGGCAGTAAGGAAACCAATCAATGCAATTGAGACGAAAAAACATGGCCAACCCTTGTAATGGTCTGTGGATGTTAATGTTAGTTAAAAAAATAAGAGTTAGGGGGGGGGCTAAAGGTAGGGGTGATAATGTATTTAGTTACCACACAAGTTTTATTCACAAATATTTTTATACAATTTTGCCTGCTCTTTAGGAATAACATTTATTTTTTGGGGGAGTTGCCTAGTTTATGAAATTAAAACAAATTTATTTATATGAAAAATTTGGGTATTTTCCAATAAAATAAATGTATTTTAATGAAAAGCGGTAAAAATTGCATATTAAGATACTAATTTGGAATAAAAATTTGAGTGGTAACTAAAATAATTATTATCAAAGCTGGAAATCCAAACCAAATATCAATCTTCAAATTCACGCAAACAGACAAAATAAAAATGGTAAAAGGCAGGGCCAAAATATTCACACTAAAAACTTACATTCTGGAACTACTGATAAAAAAAAGAAATACAACGTTTACATGTGTAGTGTGCAATGACTGCACACCCACAGAGAGAGAGAGAGAGAGAGAGAGAGAGAGAGAGAGAGAGAGAGAGAGAGAGAGAGAAAGAGAGAGAGAGAGAGAGAGAGAGAGAGAGAGAGAGAGAGAGAGAGAGAGAGAGAGAGAGAGAGAGAGAGAGAGAGAGAGAGAGAGAGAGAGAGAGAGAGAGAGAGAGAGAGAGAGAGAGAGAGAGACACATACATTTTGCTAGGTCAAAGTGTCAAAGATGAAATGGTAGGAACAATAAAAGAAGGTCGTTTGGAGACAGTTTGTGAACCAGCAAGATCTGATTAGAATATCTGGATGGAGACCCGACTATCATTAAGGCTATTGCCCCCGAGTGTGAAAGCAGATAGGCAAACAGAGCAATTAGAGCTGTCTGGAATGAGGACAGAACCGGCGACAAAAGATGTTATGCCTAAATGTAAAATTTGATAAAGGGTATCTTAGCAGGGAAGAGAACCCCAAATTAAGATACGAAGTAGAGAATTTCAGCCAATCACAGGCTACACTCCAACCAATCTCAGGCTCTGCTGGGGTGGTAGGTAGCTAAGCACCGACTCAGCGACCAAAGGAAGGCGTAGCTACGCGTCGCCTTCAAAATGATGCCCGGTATAAATAAGAGAACATTTTCATTCAAAGATCATTATTATTATCATAATTATTATTATTATTATAGATTATTATTGACCCATTCATTGATTGATTATTAGACTCTTAATTCCCCGTTCTGCGAATTTCCATTATTCTTGCTATTGCCATTATAACTCGATTTAAAATATTCCGTTGGGAAAATTAAATCTTTACCGTAAGTGTAAACATTTCAAAGTCGTATAAAAATACAAGTGTTTAATTCCTTGCACAAATGAGCCTTTTACTTACAAACCTTGATCGGTTAATACCCCTCTGATCGTACGTCAAGAAACCTGTAAGCAAGCCACTTAACCAAGCCCTTATAGGATCGACTTGCAATCAATGGAACCCTTCAGCCTAATTGTGCATCCCAAGTGATTGGCCACATCTCCAATAATGGTGGTCAAGATGCCTATCGAAATAATTAAAACGCCGAAGCAAAGGTAGCCATAAAGCATAGCTATTCTTGCTCGAGCTAAAATACCGATAAGAAAATCCTTCGATGCAGATATGGTGAAAGAAATAAAATTCATTCCTAAGTTTCTTAAAATAGTCACATAGAGACTCACCAAAGGAGCATGCAAAAGTTAAAAAACTCCCCGTTAATTATTATCCTCATAAAAGTGGTTTATCTTTGTGGTTTGGTTTATTTTCTGTTTTTGAAATTTGTAGCAAGTTGGAGGAGGGTATTCCGCTAGGGGAATTGTGTAAATCTATTCTTTTGCAAACCAACAATTTATCACACAAACACCAAAAAAATCAAAACTTTTTTATGTGTAGTATTAAACATCAAACCACATTGTTTTAGTATTTACTTAAAACGCCTGCTTTATAAAGTGCCATATTAGTAGCAATCAGAAATGCACAAAAGATTGGATATTAGAATAAGGCAGAATTATATTATAAAACAGAAACGCGTTCTTGCTGTTAACAAACTTGATACACAGAATAATGCAATAGTGTTTTAGTCCTTTTGAAATCTTCTTTGAGTTAATGATCAGATTCTATGCTGAAAATTATCCTCTCGGCGGAGAATTAAGATGACGCTATTAGTTTTCGCTTTACCTGGAACACTCGTTCCAAGAGCCACAAACAAGATGGCATTGATAGTATCTTTGAGGCCAATTGTGCATCCAACATGTGCTGCCACATCTCCAATAAGGGCAGTCAGTACAGCGACACCAATAATGGAAATCACAAAGGTGGGATAGCCATTCAAAACCTCTGTGAGAATAATAGGAATATAAAGCTTGTTTCAAATCATTTAGAATGTTGATGTTCGTTAACCTTTGACAGATTTATTCCGGTCTGAGGAAAACGGCAGTTAGGGGAAAGAAGTCTGTTACAGCTCCTTTGTGATGAGAGGGGAAAAGGGGCATTCGAATTTGCAGAAGAAAAATTTACTTTTACAGAATTGTTCAATTTTACATGTGTTAGTATAACTAACTACTAAATTAGATTAGGTTGAAATTTCTAGATATATAGAGTCCATCCTCTGGCTACATGTCCACTTCTGAAAATAGGAACCTTTTGTCGGCAAAACTCCAAACAGTTAACTACCATTACAGGTTCGGGAAAAGAGATAATGCAATGACATTAAAGGTAGTTTTCTGTTTCTAATATCTACAAGTATTGTGTAGATATATAATTTAAAATGGAAAGGAGGGGACGGAGGCAGACGTAAAATTAAACCTGTAAACAAAAATGCCTTTGAAGGGTAAAGGTTGGCTTCAACCATGAAATAAGAAATCAAAGAACATGAAAAATAATTAAAAGGACTATTAAACTTGACGGAAGCCAACGTTCTTAGTAGATTTCTTATTGGTTAAAATCACCAAAACTGATCTATGAAAAAAGACTATACTTTGCTTTACACTTGCATTGCAATCACATTTACCAGGTACGCTAGTCCCTAAAGCGACAAAAGCAATAGCATTTATAGTATCCTTGAGGCCGATCGTGCAGCCTAAATGAGAAGCGAAATCTCCAATCACAGCCGTAAGTATACCAATGAACAGGATGGAAAAAATGAAAGTAGGATAACCAAAATACAGATCTGCAAAGAGAAATAAAAAAGTGTCACATAAAACATCTTCCAACTCTCGCCAAAATCTAGAAGGGCGCTCTTAAAACTTGATCAAGAGAAGTAACGAAGAGAAATTAGGTTGGGGAAGAGCGAAAAGGAATTGTAAAGTAGAGAAAAGGGAAAATTAGTGAAATTTTAACCTAAGATGATGGGTAAAAATGCAGACTTCAGTCTTTAGTGTTGTAAGCTCGATGATTCAGCCTGATATCAGTTCTTACACTACGGATATTAAATCCATGCCTAAAAAAATATAATATAATATTCATACAGAGAACACAAAGAAAAACATATATGTATACACAAACGCATATCCAGCTAGATTTTCCACTCTTTAAACAAATGTTGTGATTTTTCTTTTCCAACAATTTAATAACATTTTTATTACTAAAGCGCTAAAAGTTCGTAAATTGCTAATCCCTTGTTTTAATTAAGAAATTTTGACTCGGATAAAACACAGCTAATATCTATACTCTCTGTGGATGGTCTAGGCTAACCATGAAATGTCAAATGGCTAGACTATATTTAAATTAGTTTAGCTTCGTTTACGCTAATTAACAGGTAGCTCGTGGTAGAGAAAGGGCCAACTAATGTAAGTAAATAGTTTCGAGTATTCTGAACCAAATGCGCCAAACATCTTTGCCACAAATTCACTACCTATTTGCTACATTAGTAATTCTCTTTACCTTTAGTTTTATTGATTTTTATCTAATTCCTTAGACCTTCTTGTTATGATCTATATAGTAATGTATTAGTGTCACATTTATACCTCAGCACATTGATAAAAATACAATGCAACTCCATTACAGCACAAATTCTTTCAGTAGATTCTTCAGAGCAGTGAAATAACCGTCCGGATTCATCCATCGGACGCGGCTGACGGAAAATACGCGGTCCCATAAGATCGTTATGTCAATGTTTGGATTCTCGAATATCGAAGTTTAATGTAATTGAAATATAAAATCGTACATAAAATGATCTGTCAAGAAATTAATATTTTTCCTATTAAAACACCCAAATCTCGTCCGCTGGAAATGAAACTGAAAACATTAATTGAAAACATGATCAAACTATCATTAAAGTATGACGCTGCCGGTAATTGACATCCCTTCTTTGCTGAACACTGCATCCGAGAACGATTTCGATTAACTCTATAAAAAAACGGACGCCATCTCCATCGAAGACAGCTCCAATACAAAGATTAAAGCACTGTCGACCAAACCACTCGCGTTTGCTTGCGAACAATTCCGTGGGGAAAGCTTTGAACCAAGAAGACAAGAGAAGATTAAAAAGAAATCTAAGGAAACTCCTGAAGAGTGAGGTTGGAAGGATACAAGTTTGATTTCAACCAATCTTGTTAAAACATTTAGTTTTATTCTTTTTAAGTTTTAAATACGAAAGCGTTTGGCAAAGTTAGTGACATCGAACTTAACATTACAGATGTATTATGAATAGTGACTGTCAATTTGCATGCGTATATATATATATATATATATATATATATATATATATATATATATATATATATATATATATACTGAACAGTATATGTCAATGCGGTTAGGTAAGGTAATTAATAGTAGGAATTCACTAATCCGCTGGAAAAGTCTTCTAGAGTTCCTCAACCCTCTTCAGGAACGCCATCCATAGGACTAGGCGTTGGGATTCTCAGGAGACTTTTCTAGCGATTAAGGAATTATTATTACTGCCTTTACTTAACCACATATATATATATATATATATATATATATATATATATATATATATATATATATATATATATATATATATATATATATATATATATATATATATATATATATATATATATATATACTAAGGTCTTGTCAGTTTCATGGTGAATATTCTAGTGTTTTGACAAGTATATGTGCGGTATTTGATTTAGTTAGCCAACTAAATGATTTTGTATAATGTATAAGAATGTGTTATATGCAATATCGCGATAAATAACAGAGAAATCATATTAAAAAATAATTTCCTTCATTTCCACACACTTCTATCATTAACTCTGCTAACTTACAACCTAACCTAATTTACATCAGCAATAATTCATTTATTTATAATTCGGTAATAATACACCTATTTTCAGAGACAAATATGGGCAAAATATTTCAAATATGTGAAAATTCAAATCTTAAACTGACCTGTTGGGGGAACGAAGGCAAACAATACCTTCCACACCACTGTTACAAAATGCATGACGTAGTCGCCGCACGATGGAAGTTTCTCTTCACTTTCTTCACCTTCTTCTTCTTCGTCACCACCCTCATCGTCATCATCTGAAGAAGGTAGGGGTGTTTTTTATTTATTTATCGAAGCAAGGAGTATGGGGTGAATTTGAGAAGTCTATTTCAGTTAGCATTTTTACAATTATTTCTCTCTGTTTATCTCTTTGAATCCTTTAAAAGTTTTCCATTTGGTAGAAATGAACTGTGCCGAAGACTTTAAGATTGCTTTTCAAAATAGGATTCAATATCAAATTAATGGTTCAGAAGGAGCTAAAATAAAAATACAATATTAATCCTGCAAATACCTACAATAACAAAAATTCTAACTTTCTATCTTTGTAAGATTTCTGAGTGGCAACCTATTTATGACAGTAGGTTTCATGTTATCAAAAATGCGTAATCACGATGGGAGAATTTGGAACTGGGTCTGTTTACTTAGCAAATTATGGCTCTATAAAAAAATATAAGGTCTATCTTGGTTCTATTAGTAGCACCAGAAAATAAAGGTACGTTTCAAAGTTGAGAGTTTGGACTCATGGTACACAGAATTTATCAGGCTTAAAGGTTAAAGTGTATGTTCAAATAGTTTAGCTGTTGTTATGGTCGTTTTACGTCGGATTTTTATTTTCTGTATCAAATAACCAGTGAATGACCTCAAATTCGAAAAGTGCCCCTTTCGACATTGCATCCTCTGTGAATTTCGTAAATGCAACAATGCAATCCGTGGAATTTAAAACATATGCAATATATATCGGGTCAGGGAGTGTATGAAAATGGCAAAGGTGGTGCAGTAATTTTAAGAAAGAGGTTTTTAATCTGTCTGATGGGCATCGATCAGGATTCCTCAAACTTGTAATGTTACACTTTGGTCCACTATTCAAGAATATCTTAATAAAAGTGGAAAAGTGCTTAGAGTGGGGTTAGATTCGTCACGAGTTGTCTCCAGAGAATAAAAAATTGTGTTTAACAATTTGCAATATTTTGAAAATCAGAAATGAAAGAGAACAGACTTTCTTCAGGTTACTTGGACACTTTACCAATTCGAAAAAAGGTACGTTCAAAACAAGTAAAAAATATGCGTAATCATAGTAATCAATTTGCTTTATTTTCACACATGTACAATTGTAATGACGCAGTTAAGTGGGGCAGCACCAAATACTTCATCAAATGTAATAATTACGTTTCCAGAAATATTTATAATGTATAAGTATTGAGACTTTCCCCATAATTAATTTAAATCAAGGGTTATTTTCGTTAGATCCCGTTTTCACTTCATACATCAGGTCTCAAGTTGAGATTCTCCTTGATTTTATTGCCTCTACTTAGGGTTGGAGGAGGGAGACCATCGTTCTCCTTTATATAAGCTAATGTATTCTATTTCCTTGGCCCTTACTTGAAAAGGTCTTCGTAAATAAAGACGAAAGCGGTAGAAATCCTGTTTCCTTTTTGGTTTTTCTCTCTCTCTCTCTCTCTCTCTCTCTCTCTCTCTATATATATATATATATATATATATATATATATATATATATATATGGATATGAGAAAATCACAAAGTAGTGTGTGAGTAGGGGAATAAATACAAAAAATCCCACCGGAAAATGAAAGGCGGATTCCAACTACTTTCTAACTTCTTCAGTTCATTATCAAGAAATAACGAAAGTTTTACAAAAGTGGTAAATTATATGCGAAACAGAAGAGCAATGCCCCGCCCATGTACAACGAAAGGACCCAAAATAGAACAATAATATCAAAGACGGAAGTAGACCTTATATATTTGCTTTTATACTTCACATCAGTCTTTGATATTATTGTTCTATTTTGGGTCCTTTCGTTGTACATGGGCGGGGCATTGCTCTTCTGTTTCACATATAATTTACCACTTTTGTAAAACTTTCGTTATTTCTTGATAATGAACTGAAGAAGTTAGAAAGTAGTTGGAATCCACCTTTCATTTTCCGGTGTGATTTTTTGTATTTATTTCCCTACTCACACACTACTTTGTGATTTTCTCATATCCATATATATATATATATATATATATATATATATATATATATATATATATATATATATATATATATATATATATAAGCATAGTTCTCGAATCCATGTTTACTGATTTTTATTTGCCTGGAACTCGATATCAGTATTAAAATAAAAAAAAACCTCCAAGTAAACGCTGAATTACCAGCATTGACGGAGAGTGCTTCGATGAACTGCTCTTTCCATGACGATGTCCCGACCACCAGAGAAGCGTTCGCCTTTTTCACCAGTTTGTCCACCATGTTCTGAAAATATGCAAATGACTACTATCACAGAAACCAAACTAACCAAAACAATAACAAGATAAAAGGTATAATCCCCTCCACCTCTGCCATTTGCATTCCCGATTGGTAGAAAACTACTCCTAACTTGGAGTCGAACGACTAAATACTTTTGTTTTTGTGCTCCTTAGGCCGATAGTACTCGAGTACAAAATTAATTGCGAGTGGAGCTAAGCCTATGCATTGCACACCTTAACCCAAGACCTAACTTCTAAGTTGAGGCGGAGCAGGCAATTAATTTTAAGCAGTAATCAGGCAAGGCGTAATCCAATGAGAGGCTCTCAGAAGAAAAACGTGGGTTAGGACAGGCAAAGACATAATGAATGACAGAAATAGCAATGAAGAAGAAGGAATAAAGAAGCAAATGATATAAACAGAAATAGGACATAAGAACATAAGAAAAGAAGGAGACTGCAAAAGACCATTCATGGCCTACACTTGGCAGCTCCTGTTCCATTCAACACACAAAAGATTTCTTACCAGAGAAAAGTCATCAACATTGTCACCCTTTACAGGAGTTCGTCAGATCTAATCTAAATATACATAAAATGCATCCAGAGGATTATGTCCATTCATGCAACCGCAAAATATAATCTCCCCACTCCTTAGAAAAATATATACATATGTACATAAAAAAAAGTCAGTCCCATCTAGCAGCTTCATCCATATATTTATCTAATCTATTCTTAAAACTACCCAGAGAGGAGGCTTCTATCACATGTCTAGTGAGCCTATTCCATTCATCTACCACACGATTTGTAAACCAATTCCTCCCAATCTCCTTCCTAAACCTATACTTATCAAGCTTAAACCCATTGCTACGTGTCCTGTCATGTTCACTAAGTATAAGAACCTTACCCAGATCCCCTTTATTATATTCTTTTACCCATTTGAAGACTTCAATCAATTCCCCTCTGACTCTTCTCCTTTCCAATGTATTTAGATTTAGTTTTCTGAGCCTTTCACCATAAGGTAAGTTCCTTAGCCCACCAATCATCTTTGTCATCCTTCTCTGCACAGACTCAAGCAAATCAATATCCTTCCTATAATATGGTGACCAAAATTGTACTGCATAGTCTAGATGAGGCCTAACTAGTGCCAGATACAGTTTTAGAATGACTTCAGCACTCTTATTGCTTACACTCTTCCTAATGAATCCCAATATCCTATTAGCTTTATTCTTAGCATTTAGGCATTGATTTCTAGGACGAAGGTCTGAACTTACCAAAATACCCAAGTCCCTCTCACAATCGGTCCTCCCTAAAATTATCCTATTTAATTTATAACTATTCAATGGATTATTTCTACCTATACTAAGTACACTACATTTTTCTATGTTAAATTTCATTTGCCTTTTCTCAGCCCAATTGGACAGAATGGTCAATTCCTCCTGCATTACAACAGCATCATAATCAGCGCTAATGGCCCTACCTAGCTTAGTATCATCAGCAAATTTACTCAGGTCACTACTTATACCTATGTCAAGATCATTAATATAAATTAAGAATAGCAAGGGACCCAAAACAGATCCTTGCGGAACTCCACTGCTAACACACCCTCATCACGAAGCCGCATCACGAAGAAAGTTTGTAAGGAGAGATCTGTAAAGAGGTGGTAAAGATGGGGGAAGTGAAGGTATGTGGAAGATATACAGCAGCAGATCCTCCTGCAAGAATTGGGGCCGGGAGGGCCCCAAAACATCAAGATCTCACCTGAAATCCCCTTGCATAAGGGAGGGATGGGGGTGGCAAACCGCCACCTCAACCGAAGCCAAGAGAGAGAGGGTTGAACTTCCATCCCCCGGGCATGACCAGGAATCAATGGACCAGAGTGGTTAGTGACTAGCCTGCAAATTAATCGTCGGATTCCCAAGAAAATAGGTCAGAAGAAGCGTGAGAAGAAAGTGGAACAAAGGATGAATTGAAGATGTGCAGAAGGAATAAAGACCAGGCAGTAACATATGTGGCATGGGCGACTATACTTGCGTTGACACCCGGAAGGTTGTTTACGGCTCCCTCCCCCTCCGCCTCAAACACTCAGGTGGATCTGCCTTGTTATCAGTAGGCAGTTTCCCGAGAATTTTCAGTGCACCGAGTAGCACTTCTGTAGAACTTTACCTTCTACAGATTTTCATTGTCTCTAACTTCACCATTTTGTTGAAGAACTTTTCTCATATCTTTAGGTGACCTGCATGTTGTCGCTGCTTAGTTATGGGTAGATTGAGTTATAAGTAATGAAGGTTTAAGTAAATGAAGTTCTGAGTAAATGAAGTTCTGAGTAAATGAAGTTCTGAGTAAATGAAGTTCCAAGTAAATAAAGCCTAGAGGACAAGGTAACAAAAGGCACCCTTTCGACCGGTGGAATGACTCCCTTCCCACCATTCTCATGCGGCAAAAGGGGTTCCCTTTTGCCAAATTTAGAACCAGTCTCGGCCAGCTCTACCTCAGAAAGGGAGGTGCTCCACCCCTGTGCTTTCAGAGGGATCACTCCAACCTATTTCTAGAGAAGAGGAGGTATACTCCCTTCCTACTATGTCTACGGGTGAGGTTACTTCCCCATCAGCCCTTTCTTTGGAATCGACGTCCAAAAAGCAGATCACAACAAGACTGAAGACTCATCGATTGTGATCCATGATACCTAGGGAGGGACAAATGGATACCCCCTTGAGCTAGCTCTGGGCCCGGAGGTGACCCCGCCTCCGATGACAAGATCTGATGACATGAGTCCACTCATGTGCAAACTTCTGCTCAGGCGGCTTGGACTCTCGAGGACTTACAAGGAAAGGAGGGACATCCTCCCCCGACATGTGTCCTTTTGGCAGCCAAGTTCTTATCCATCTTGGAGGCCAAGATCGGCACGTACGGTCCCAATGCACCCTCGGCCAGGAAGGCCCAAACAAAGACCAAAGTTGCAAGTGCGCTGAGTGGAGCCTTGGTTGGGTACGACGGGGCTACTCATTCAGAGACGACCTGGAATTTTTGAGCCTGTTGGTTTGACACGATTTCTAGTTATTCGCTCCAAAGATGGCAGCATGTTGGAAAAAGGTAACATGAACCATCAGATGATAGTATTTGCCACTTTGACTTGTAGAGAGCCGAATATGATCCGTTTCTCGGACAGAAACCTTTTGAAAAATGCGTCGAACCCTCCCGAGGCGAATGTAATTAGTGAGGGCCGACCACGGAGCAGGCCAGGTCGAACGTGTGATGAGAAAACACGGGTTTACCCGAAGTCTGTAAGTCTGTATAAGTTGCTCCAAGGCCGTAGACGAAAATTCTCTAGTGTGTATGGCCAAGTGTGTCAATTGCGGCTATCCATAGCCTGCTACTTAGAAGCAAAGCGGTGCATTTTCCTGGAGAAGGAAACCCTTGTCGTTCCGGCTACGGATCGTCTCTCCTTTTTGAGTCTAAGAACTTGGTTTTGGCATGAAGAGCGTTACCTGGCACGTCTTATGACTCAATAATAGAAAAAAAAACCACTCTGATCCTAGACCCTCCATGCCTATGAGCACATTCGTTTCTGCGCCCATTCAGAATCCTTCTGCAGTTACTACCCGCATTTTTGCCTGGCGCCACAAATAGTTTGAAGCCACCCTCGGCTAAAATCAGGGCTCCACCCTCCCGTCCCCCAGCGTGACTGATTTCCGTAAGGCAAAACGGTTAGGCGTCTCCACCGTAGTCACACTCACAAGAGGAGACACGCATGAAGATGGTCGTGAAGCCGTCTTCCCAGGTTTGTAAAACTGCTCCTCGAAAGGAGGACAATACCAAATGAGCTTCGGCTTCTACGCCCCCATCCAAGGCTGAACTGGGTTGCTCTGAGAAGTTGGATCCGCTAAAGGAGGAATCCTCACTTTCAAAGCCACCTCGTCCGCCAAAGGTTTCTAGGCGGAAGGAGAAAAAGACTTATAGCGACCCCAATCTGTCCCGATAACTCCCCGAAAGCAATAGCTCCTTTAGCGCCTTGCTCGGCCAACAGAGCCTGGAGTTCTGCCGCTGAGATGCGTACGGCCATAACTGTGAGGGCTCTTTCTTCAAAAAGACTCCTCGCATCTCCCAGCTAGGCCTGGAGGGCATATTCCTTCAATGGAATCACCGTGCACTGCGGTCCAACTGGTGAGGGTAGTCTCCTCCCGGCCCAGTTAGCTTTCTGCAGGAAAACATGCTCGAGCGTGCCCTAATCTCTATGCCCACTTTCCTGGATATAAGGGCTTTGCAACCGCACCAACTCGGGATAGAGAAAGGGAAGGAGGATGTGCGATTTTTACCCAGCCTGTTTTTTTTATATTTGCTCAAAGTACATCCTTTCAGGCAGTATTAGTGCAGCTGCATCTAGTTAGGAGATATTCTGTAAATTGTGCCCAAATTCCACCGTCGGCTAGCTTCGAGACGCGGGATTTTCGCCGCACCGTGGCAAGGTTGCCGATGCTCCTTATTCTGATATGGGATTTGACCAGTAAACTCCCCTTGTGGAGGGATTATACGATCAATTCGGGTCGTCAATTAAGTATCTTAAATGTGGATGAGTTTACTCATCACTCTCCATGAATCTTCTCATTTTCCTGTCTTGATATGTATATTCCCGTGTTCTTCGGATACTCACTCTGATTTTGGGTGGGAGGTGGTCGATGACTTCCATGATAGTGATTACTCCCCATTCAAATATAATTTCCTGGACGGATGTTGCCTGAAAGACCACCCTGATGCTGCTTAGAGCGGGCTCCGTGGTGCACATTTCAGGAAATACTCTTTTCTCTATCCCAGTCGAGGAGTTTCGGTGAGTGAATGATGTTGTTGAGTTATTCTCCGACAACTTCATCGCCGTACACCTGACTAATACTCCTAAAACTTCTGGGTGGTTTTCAAGCCGACCGCCCGAACCATTTGACTCTTGGTGAATTTCGTCGAACTAAGGGTAGGAAAGCTATGTTTCGAATCACGCACGCCGCTCTTTCTGACGGGCATACGTGTCTTGATTTAACAGGAAGAATCATCATACAGAGGTGTGGAAGTAAGTCAAAAGCAATCAGTGCAGGTTCTCGCAGGACCCCGTCTCAAGTTCTCCAGTAGAATGGGAACGCAATCTCGGACCCCACGTCCTTGGCTGAGTCCTTCCTAATATCTTTCTCCGAATTTTATAGCTAAAATTTTCTCACCTATCATTCAATGCACGTCATGATGTAGCTGAAAGCCGACAGCTGGAGGCGGAGAACGCTTCAAGCACAGACTTAGGTTGAGTGCTTTGCGTTCCGCTCTCGCTTCATGCGCGCACACCGCTAGTGGCCCGGACGTTGGCCTGTAAGCCATGCTTCGTCACCTAGGTGAGCAAACCGGAAAAAGGTCCCTATAATCCGGCCGGCTTCCGCCCACTCTCTCTAACCTCCTGCGTGTGAAAGTTGATGGAGAAATTGGTAAATATTACATTAGGATTTTTCCTGGACAGTGGAAACCACCAGTCTTCTGCACCCTGCGGCTCCTGCAAGTTCTTCTCCACGTCAGTTGCTCTGCTCAGATAGGAAAATGATGTTTATGAGGCATTCCTTCTGAGACAGCACTCCGCCATGGTGTTTTTAGATCTGGAAAAGGCTTATTATACCGCATGGCGATACTGTATCGTGGAGACTCTCTACACGATAGGGGAAAAAGGACGCCTCCAATCTCTATTTATGAATTGCTGCGAGATCATAGATTACGCGTACAGGTAGAGGGAGCTCTCTCCGGCAGGAGGAGGGCGTCCCTCTCAGTGTCACATTATTTGCCTTGAGTATCAAAGGTATTATCTCAGTGCTGCCGGAAGATATTCTCGCTACTTTCTATGTGGATGACCTTTTGATCTCTTTTTGTGCGGCCTAGATGCTAACTATGCAACGTCGAACCAACAGGCATTGAACTGCATCTCTCGTTATGCTAAAGCGCACACCTTTCGTTTCTACTTGGTCAAGACTAAGGCAGTGCACTTCTGCCGCCTTCCACGTCTTCAGTCCGACCCGGACTTGTTCCTAAACGTGCGTGGTTCGACTGGAAATGGTAGATTCTCACCGTTTTTTTATCCTTCTTTGACCGATACCTTATCTGTGAGACCTATATTCCCAGCTGTGTCTCTTGTACCCGCTCCATGGAATTTTTCGTTCCGTAGCGTCAGCACTTGGGGTTGCAGATATGGCTACTACTTTACTTTTCTACCGATCCTTTGTTCCTTTGAATTTTGAATAGGATGCAAGTTTTACGCATTGCAGCCGAGCCTCTATTGTGGAAGGTGGACTCGATCCACCACACCGGTCTCCGTCTGAAAACCTGTCCCTTCCGCACGTTTCCCATTGAGAGCCTACTTGTTGATGGCTGGTATATTGCACTTGGTCTGCGCCGTACACTATGCATTATGCGCTTGTACGCCCATGTCCGGTGCATCCCTTAGTCACCTGCGGTTGTCATTGCTTTCGCGGCCGATGCAGCCGAGACACGTCAGTCATACCATAAGCCCTTTGAGTTTAGGGCTAGAAAATCTTTTGAGCGCTCAGTGTAGCTCTCGGGCCGTGGCGCCTCAAGTTCTGTCCACGATGCTACCCTGGGGAGTACCATCTGTGACTATTTGTTGCTACTCTTCTGCCCTCAAAGATTCCAGGAGTATTGCGTTCGCCCTTTTGGAGCACACTTCGCGTCACGCTGGATCCTTACCATGTACGCGGATGGCGCCAAGTCCCAAAAGGGCGTCAGTGGGGTTCTACCAGGCGCTGCGTCTCTCGTTAGTTGCGGGGAGGCAAGCCTTCCCGCAATGCTTGAACGCGCTCATTCTTATTCTTGCTGTTTTACTTCTTATTTCATTTTGTTTTTGTATTGTTTTTTTTCTGTTTTTTTTGTTTGTTTGATGTGGTGAGAAGTCGCCACCTGGGCATTAAAAAAAAAAAATGAAGTCCTAAATGATTAAAATTCGAAGTAAATGAAGCTATAATTAAATGAAGTTCTAAGTAAATAAAGTTCTGAGTAAACGAATTTCTAAGTAAATAAAGTTCTGAGTAAAACAAGTTCTAAGTAAATAAAGCCCTGAGTAAATGAAGCTCTAAGTAAAGGATTTTTTAGTAAATGAAGTTCTGATAAATGAAGTATTAAATAAATAAAGTTCTGAGTAAACGAAGTTCTAAGTAAATAAAGTTTTGAGTAAACGAAGTTTTAAGTAAATAAATTTTTGAGTAAACGAAGTTCTAAGTAAATAAAGTTTTGAGTAAACGAAGTTTTAAGTAAATAAATTTTTGAGTAAACGAAGTTCTAAGTAAATAAAGCCCTTAGTAAATGAAGCTCTAAGTAAATGATATTTGTAGTAAATGAAATTCTAATTAATGAAGTTATGATAAAATGACTTCCAAGTAAACGAAGTTCTGAGTAAATGATGTTCTAAGTGAATGAAGTTATGAGTAAATGATGTTCGAAGTAAATAAAGTTTTAATTAAATGAGGTTCTAAGTAAATATAATTCTAAGCCTATAAAGCAAATAATACTTAATCTGCCGTGACAGTTGTTCTATGTCGAGTTCTTTCTTTACCACTGTGGTTCTAAATTCTAAATTATTCCTTCTCCTTTACATCTTTCGCTCTAGATCATAGGGCAACAGCACTGACAATATTTCCTACTCATACAGTTGGAATATGATCTTTCTACAAAAACACTACAAATTCTACATAATCTACAGTACATCACTCCTTATTAAATGTTCGAGCTTAAATAAAAAAAAACAACAATAACGAATATTTCACTTTTTTATCAGTAAAATATTGTTTCCTCTAAGTTCTCGCAATTGCTTGACACGAATCAATATGACACAATTTATTCCTTTATCTTTTAAATCACGTTTAAAATAAATAATTGCCACAAATCTTTACTCGCGCATCAATATTGCTACACTTTTCAGACGTTTTTATCGTCATCTCGGATACTCCATCTTTGGGAATGGATCATAAATCCATTTCTTGATTTGTTCACATCTTCTTCTCGCATTACCATTTCCACCCTAAAGGAAACTGTGGTGGTTATTTAGGTATTTTTTCGATTGATTCCTCAATGGATTTCTTGAAGACATTCGTGTTTTTTAATACAACGCATTTATGGGGTTAGATAGCGTTTTCACTCGTGTTGTACATGTTTAAAAAGCTACCGCAACGTGCGTAAGAAACCACCCAATGATTTGGTAAGGGATCGATTTGTGTTGTAAATATGAACAGATTTTTTAGTATTAATATTTACCTCTTTATGGAGCAAGAAAAAGGTTGATCATTCCTACCTAATTCAGAGTGAGGTTTCTTCTTATAAACTCTCCATTCCGTTCGTGGCATACTCAATTCGTCGCCTTCTATTCTTCCCCAGCGTCCTTTAGGACATTCAGGTAATTCCACTGGGAAAATAAATATATTTTCCTTACCAATGGATTATATTTGGCTAAAAGCATTCGGCATAAAAACTCTCATTGAAAAAGCCCAAATCACGAATCTTTAGCAACAATAAAAAGACCAAAACTATTTCTTTTTCCGAAACATAGATATGAATAGAGATTGAGTGCTGGCGAGCCAGCAGATCGGGAAAAAGAGAGAGAGCTTGAATGAAATGCTCGCAAGCCAGCAGCTAGGGAAAAGGAACGAGATTAAATTCTGGTGAGCAGTATCTTGAGGAACGGAGCGAGTGTGAATGCTGGCCTGCCGGCAGCTTGGGTAAAGGTGGCAAGCCGGTAGCTTTGGAAAAGAAACGAGATTAAATTCTGGTGAGCAGTATCTTGAGGAACTGAGCGAGTGTGAATGCCGGCTTGCCGGCACCTTAGGAAAAGGTGCCAAACCGGTAGCATGGGAAAAGGAGAGAGATTGAAGGCTAACAAGCTAGCAGGTTGAAAAAAAGAAAGTTTGAATGTTGATGAGCCGGTAGTTTGGGAAAGGAGAGCGCTTGAATGCTGGAGAACCGGCATCTTGGAAAATTATAGCGATTGAATGTTGGCGAGGCGACAGCATGGGAAAAGGAGAGAGCTTGAATTCTGGCGACCAGCAGCTTGGAAAAAGGAGATCTTTAATGTCTGCAAGAATGCCTGCAAGCCAGCAGCTTTGAAAAAAATAGAGCTTAAATGCTGATAAGCCGGTAGCTTAGAAAAATAAATCGATTTAATGTTGGCAAGTAGGCAGCTTGAAGAAATTATGTGGCTTGAGTGTAGGTGAGCCGGCAGCTTGACAAAATGTGAGCGATTGAATGCTGGCGAACCAACAGCTTGGTAAACAGATAGAGCTTGAATGCTAGAGAGCCGGTAGCTTGGTATAAGGAAAGAGTTTGTATACTGACAAGATAGCAGCTTTGAAAGAAATAGAGCTTTAATGCTGGTGAGCTGGCAGCTTGGGAATAAAAGAGCGATTGAATGATGACGCGCCGACGGCCTGGGGATATTATAAGGTTTGGATGCTTTCAAGCCGCCATCTTAGGGAAAAATATAGAGCTTGAACTCTAGCGAGATAAAAGCATGGTATAAGGATAGTGCTTGAATGCTGGCAAACTGACACCTTGTGAAAAGTAAAGAGCTTAAATGCTGTCTTGCCGGCAGTTTGGAAAAAGGAGAGCAATTGAATGTTGGCGAGCCGACAGCATGCGAAAAGGAGAGGGTTTGAATCCTGACGTGCCGACAGCTTGCGAAAGGAGAGAGCTTGAATACTAGCAAGCCAGCAACTTTAAAAAATAGAGCTTTAATGCTGGCGAGCCTGCAGCTTGAGAAAATGAGAGCGATTGAATGTTGGCGCGACGACCGCTTGGGGAAATTTTAGAGCTTGAATGCCAGCAAGCCGGAAGCTTGGAAAAGGTTCAGCTTGTATTTTGGTGAGCCATTAGCTTGTGGAAGGAAGAGACCTTGAATGCTGCCGAGCCGGTAGCTTGGCAACAGGAAAGAGCTTAAATGTTGATAAGTTGATAGCTTTGGAAAATGATAGAACTTGAATGATGGCAAACTGGCAGTTTCAGTTTCGGAAAAGTAGAAAGAGCTTCAATCATGGCAAGCCAGCAGCTTGGGAAAAGGAGAGAGCTTGAATTCTAACGAACCAGCAGCTTGGAAAAAGAGAGAGCTTGAATCCTGGTGAGCCGACAGCTTGGGAAAAGGAAAGAGCTTGAATTCTGGTCAGCGGTAGCTTGGGACAAGAAGGAATTTTAATGCTGACCTGGCGGCAGCTTGGAAAAACGAAAGCTTGAATGTAGTTCAGCCGTTAATTTAGGAAAGGAGAGAGCTTGAGTACTGGTGAGCCGGCAGCTTAGGCAATGGAGAGAGCGTGAATGGTTACGAGCCGGAAGCTTGGGCAAAAAGAGAGTAATTGAATCCTGGCATGCCAGCAGTTTGAAAAAGCGATAGAGCTTGAATTCTGATAAGCTGGACATTTGTACAAAAGAAATAGCTTTAATGCTGGGAACCAGCAGCTTGGGAAGAGGAAAGAGCTTGAATAGGGTGAGTACGGGAAGACGGAAAATACACGTGAATGTGCTCAGGAATGGGGGAAAAATGTCGAGAATAAAGGTATACTTTGAAAAATAACAATGATCAATCTATATAAAATTATTTGGACACAAAAACAATTCGACCACTTCTATGCTTAATTTCTTAGCGCTGGATCTATTAATGACTCCTGAAGATAGTTCGTTGCATATCCGCAAATCCTATATGTATGGTGAGATTTCAAGCTTACAACGGTAGTTCCTAGGCTAAAGTTGGTTAAGGAAAAGCAACTTCTGATGATCAGTATTCTCAAAGCCTCGAAAAATAATGAGTGCTTCTATCAGTCGCCCCAATCGGCGGAATCGGTTTCGCGGCCCTGGTTTACACCTTTTCTAGCCGTTCGGTGTCTTTTCGAAAGCTTTGGGACCGAAATTGAACCGCTCTCTCCAAGTGAGGTCGCATCAACGAGTTGCATTAGAACAGCGCCATTTCCGTTAATCTAATCTAGATGCTCCGAGATCCTATCTCCAATTAGCGAATAGCGCCATCCACCCCTCGCATCTCAGACGAAATCCTCCGAGCGTATAATGAAATACACATGATGATCAGAGTAATAATCATTAGTGCGCCTAAGGCACCAGGGACTAGGCTTTGTGAGAAGTGGAGCTTGTATCGTATGTCTTTAACACGAACCATTGATGTTGGAAAGATTCGTAACCCGTGATGGAGGAACCCGTTCCACCTCAGGGGTATGTGGGTATGAATGCTCCCATAAGGGACATAGTACTCCATTGGCAGGGTTCCAGAAGATAAGAGCTAGTGGCTATATTATGTTGCAAAGGGAGAAAGGGAAATGATAGTGGTGTTGTGATTGCCTATGTGTATACTAAACTCACCCCCACTGTGGGTATCAGCGTATCTGCCCAATGGGTAGCTAGCTCATGACACCGCTGAAAGTTTTGTATCCGCGATCGCGGGCCTCGAATCTAAGCCTTGCCATAAAAAAATCCGACGCCGGATTTCCCTACACTAGCGATAACTAATAACTTCCTCTACCTAGAACTCTAGAAGGATTTGAGATAAGATACTTGACTAAACTTTCAATGAGGATGAAGGTACTAAAGCAGGGGTGAGGAACGTTTCCTGTCTTGCAGGCCGCATTAGGTTACCCGTAGGCCCGCAGTCCTAAAATTTTAATTAGATCTACTCAAAATTGCAAATTATTTTGTATATAACTAACTACTATGATTATGTATCAGCTTAAAAATAAATGATCAATTCTAAAGTTAACTAACTTTTTAATAACTTTATTGCAAGTACTTTTGGTATGAAAGCATTAAAATGATTTGATGTGAACAATTTGAATTCATTCAGAAGGACGCACTTAATGACCCAAAGGATATATGTGGCCTAAGAGCCGTAGATTGACCACCTCTGCCCTAGAATCTAACAAGTAGGAGTGAAACCTCACAAAGTTCAAAATGGAAAGATCTAGAATAGGTTAAGGTGGACGTGCGCCACCGGTTCTTGGTGTCCTAAGCTGCATATTCGAGCAATGTAGCTTTCATAAACTTTTACTTCGAACTTTACTATTCCAAGATTGGTGGCATTTCATTTTTGGTTTTTGCTGTATTTTTTAAATAAATATAATAACACTGGTTTTGCTTTCCACTTGGTCAAAATCAACTGCTGAAGACAAACTCAAGCTCCAAACGGCTTCAAGAGTTGCCCCATTTCCTTTTCATGACGTCGAAAACCTCCAAATTTTGACGATCGCGAAACTTCGCTTCTTCCATTGAGTTTTCCTTCCTAACCCTCCATACAAACAGTATCTATGTTGAATAAGGCATAATAGCGCGCCTCACAAATGATAAAAACCCAGCCTCTACCGAGATTCGAATCAGTAACCTTAGTGTTAACATCCGCGGAGGGTAGCCCAAGTAGGAGGCAGTCGCCAGATGAGCTCTTAAAATTAAAAAAATTAACCCGCGAACGGCACGCGTGAGGCTTCTGGTTCAAATACTGGTGGAGGCTGATTTTTCATTAGCTATTCATATGAAGACTTTGCCCTACCGTCTATTTCGTTCTTTTTCATTGGAGCTGCAAGGGTGGGGGGGTGCAGAATTAGGGCGAGTTTTGGAGAACCGCGTGCCCTCCAGTTTTATTTGTGCCCTCGCTCCTCGAGTACTTTTTTGTTTTGGGTATTCTGGTTGCATATATTCTCGCTTTCTCTCCCTGATCTATTTACAAACTTCTCTTAAGAAACTCATGGCGAAGATCTCAAGTTGGTTTCGCCTGAAAAATAAATAAACTGAATAATGTGGAGCCCGAAAGCGCCATTCACCTTGTATTCCTTGTTTTCTTTGATGCGGATCTGGCAGCGAATATTCTCGCCTAGTTTGGGTTTGCCGAGAAGCGCGATCTTTTGTTCCTCCGTAAGATCATCTTTTTCCTTAGTTTCAAAGTCAAATCCTTTGAATTCGTCTGTAATGTAAGAAGATTATTAACCACTGATCCACCATGCAGGCCTCATTTCCCTAAGATGTTACAAATACTGTTTAGTTTCGGTTAGTTACACAAAATCAAACTCCTATTCTTAAGGATTATATAATTATTTAACCCTTAAGTCTACCGGTCTGTTAATCTATAATTCTTAACTGAAAATTAATAACTCAAGTATTTAAACCTAGGCCTTACTATTATCTCTAGTATTTAAGATTTAATTTAGAAGCTTTGAAAACACGCAGACAATACCTGGTTACGAATCGCCCAAACATCACCGGGTTACTGCAAAAACGTATGAAACTAAAAAGTTACCAACTTTCCATGAATATTTCCCTACCCTAACTGCTTTGTGAGCATTATGACTACTGTTATATATTTAGTATCGCCTGATAGTCAATCTACTATCATGATATGTACAAAAAGCAATTATACGTCATATAAAACTGTTTTTACTTCAGCTTTCTATCCAAGACGACACAACCGCAAGAAGCCTAGAAATGAGTTAAGTCTCTGCAATAAATTGCCAAGATCATAACAACTCAATGCGTTGTTCTAAATAATCTTTGCTGGCTGATTATTTAGAGACTAACAAATTTATAGAGCAAGTTAAATTGATTACATTACTTAACTATAAAATATTCTTATATAGTTATGTATATATTGTGTGTGGTCATTATAGGTCTTTTAAAAAATGGTTAGTTTCCAAATATGTTTGTCTAGTTTATACGAATAGTCCAAATATTTCAGGAATAGACTTAAAGGAGACAATCAGCTCATTGTAAACTTCACTGTATTGCTAGTTTCTAATTTCTAAATTTAGATCTGAGTAACGCTTTTTTTCTGTAAAATGTCGCCTCTCTAAGTCAGCTGTCATTGACTTGGCACACAATTGCCCCCCAAACTTAAATTTGCTCTTATTTGCTTGATTCTTGTGGTGCATAGGATCAAAATTGCCAAAATGGCAATTCAGTTTACAGTTAAATGTTGCCAAAAATATTTCTCCATAGACAGGGCCATTATTGCCGTATATAAGCGATAGAAAGGCATCACTTCAATAAAATTATTTTTATGATATAGTTAACGATTGGAGATAATTGGATAGGATGACTAGGATGTCATCAGGGTGACATCCGGAGAGTGAATGAAGAACACAGCTCTGTGATCTCATTGGATGGAGCCTCGTTGATTTTAAGGCATAAAAAAAATTAGATTTAGGTTCAATATCTTTAAATCAAAGTTGGTACTTTATTGTCAGCAATTTTATGTGATTTATTTGAACCTTTATTCATTTTTGGAAGAGAAAACAGGGGAAACACGAACAAAAATAGAACAATAAAATTACGTGACTTACTCTGAGAGACAAATTCAGTAACATCCAACAAGGATACATGCGTTTCGTTCCTAAATCAGTAAGATGAGAAAATGAAAGAATATAGAAAATAGAAACACACTCGTTCTTCGTTCTTAAAAGAGAAGTATCAAAATTCGCACTCGCGAGATCGTACAAGAAGATACTCGAGGCTAACGAACAGAAGATATAGAGTTTTGATTAAATTGAACAAACAAACGGAAGATATAAAGATTTAAACGAAAAAATGGACTGATTGGAGCTTTCAGGAAACAGGTATCACCAAAATCCCACATTATGAATTCTAAAGGTGAAAATTTCATCGCAAAATTGGCTCTGGTGTTCCTCTTCAACCTTACAAGTACTGCTTTTGCACCTGAGTAATAATTTTATCAAGGTATTTATTCTGGAAATATCTAAATGTTATTTGCTCTCTCTTTAACCAATCTTTGTTATATTTAATTATCTTTGTTTTCTCAACAAATACTTTTCTCATTGTGTGAACTCTCTGAGTGTCATTTGCCTCCGAATAAATCCAATTTTCATTCTTAGTTTGCAAATAACATTAGTGCCTTTAAATAAAATACTGCACATATCGAATATATGTGTACGTATTATTGTATGTGTTTGTGCGTGTATACATCATCACTAATTCCGTTGACTCGGATAAAATGAACTTTAGTCATTTAATTTAAATTATATTAGGCACTTTTCCACCTACATTAAAATATGTTCTCATTAATACAAAGTTTTCTATTTATTCTCGTCAAAACCACCCTTTAGGCGAATTATCCTCAGTTTTAGAATAATTTGAATCATTCTAGCTTAAAGAGATGGATTCTTCTTTTTCTCCTCCTAAAATCGCTGAATTTTATTTAGATCAGACACACTGAGGAAGAGAATCTGATGCCATTTTTCTTGCCACCTTCACTTATCTAACCTCCAGAAGTGAGGAATGTTTGAATCTGTTGGTAGTCGCTTGGATTTGAATCTTCTGTATAAGTATTCGAGGGAAATCTAACTTGTGGGAGTAGGAAAGTTAAAAAAAACTAGTACTAAATAAGTATTAGCATTTTAAATGTATTATATAATAAAGAAAAAGTCCCAATCTAGGGGTGAAAGGTAGTGGCAATACTGTCCTAGCAAGATTGAAAATAGGAGACGAAACTGTTATAACTCTTCATTTGAACAACGAAAATTAGGAGAATTATTCGTGGTATGAAATAATGATAAAGAGTAAAATGTTTATACTAAACGAATCACGAAACAGTTAGTTTAAAATAACGCGTTCGTACATACTCGTATTATTGCAGACTAAATATTGCGGTACTTTAATTATGCTCGAAGTTCAGTTTAGAATTCTGAGTCTTACCACCACTTCCCTCCTGTTAAACGACTTAAGAGTTCCTTTGAGGAAGACAGCAAATGAAAGGTTTGCAGAGGCGGCGTTAAGAGGCGGGAAATTCGTGATAGATTTTAGGTACGAATGAATAATACGGAGTTGCTTCTGCTGTCACAGTGTATGGATCTGGTGTCGCTTTGCCCCTTATATGCATGGATCCCTGTTGGGTGGGAGAATACCCTCGGCTGATCTTTCCCGCGCAGGTAAGGCCATACTTGTTTGCTTGAACACAGCGCGGAGATGCTGCTTCGTGGGCCTTACATTTAGCACGAGGCGGAACGTTGAGTATGATAATGGTGAATTCCTGAGTTGGGCGGTTTGGAATTCCTAAGTGGATGGTTCGGAATTCCTGAGCTAGAGGGTTCGGAATTCCTGAGCTGGAGGGTTCGGAATTCCTGAGCTGGAGGGTTCGGAATTCCTGAGCTGGAGGGTTCGGAATTCCTGAGTTAGAGGGTTCGGAATTCCTGAGCTGGAGGGTTCGGAATTCCTGAGCTGAAGGGTTCGGAATTCCTGAGCTGGAGGGTTCGGAATTCCTGAGCTGGAGGGTTCGGAATTTCTGAGCTGGAGGGTTTGCAATTCCTGAGCTGGAGGGTTCGGAATTCCTGAGCTGGATAGTTCGAAATTCCTGAGCTGGAGGGTTCGGAATTCCTGAACTGGATGGTTTGAAATTCTATTCTTTCGGGAAAATATGTGCTTCCGGGTCGAGTCGATGTGAGGGGCGGAGACCTCCCAACATGGGAATTGTTAGCAGCCGGACTCAAGCCAGAAAGTGTGGGTTGGTCTCTTATAATGCACATAACTAAGATCGTTTCAGTTTTTCAATCTCCTTAAGCCAAAATGAAACTAGGCTATGCAGAAACAAAATCCCGAAACACTCTTTTTCGGCTAAATTTAATCCCAATTAGGCCGTTGTCATGGACGGTGAGAATAGGCTTAGAAAAACAAATTGATTTAGGGTTCAGAGTGTGGCCGATGCATCCAAATTATCTGTCAAGGATAAAATACTACAAGGGTTATTTATAAAAGCGTATTTTGGGCTGCATTGTTCCAGTAATGGGATTCAATTCTCTTAATATCGCATACGATCTAATTAAGAAAATATCTTTGTTCCTTGGCCGGTGTTTCGGTTTTCATTTCAATCTCCCAGCACAAAGTGGAATTATGTATGTAGTATTCCCGATTCTTTTGTTATTCATAGAAGCCATAATGGTAATTATCTTTTGTTTGATGTTCGCCTATTCCTTTAGGGCAAGGCAAAAAAAATGTTATTACCATCTTTCTTTCGCAATGAATCAATTAAAAAGTTATTACAACACTTATTTCTATTTTCTGAAAAACGTTCAATTGACTTATGGACAAAGTGGTTGGGAAATCGAATTTTCTTCAAATACAGCGAATTAGAATTGAATCTTTGACCTTATCTGGCATTCACTTCTCACCACTTTACTAATTTTTCTCCCAAAGAGTAACAAAACAGAAAAAATAAAAATAAAAAACATACGAGCATCTATATATTTATGTAAATATTGGCTAGGGAGAAATACTGCACCATAGCATATTTCATTTTCGAAATGGTTGTCAATGGGCTATTGGATTTTATTGTAGTAAGTCATTGAATAGAATATACGTATTGTACTTAACGAACAGATATAAAATTTAAGTGCGAGAATATTTCTCTACATAAAAATTGATTAAACTTTTCAAGCTCTCACTATGTGAGTCATTTATATTCTAAACTTTAATGCGACATTTTGCTAGTACGCTTCATTAGCCACCTTCTAGCCACTCTGATTTTATGAAAAGCATAGATTTATGGACTCTATGGATGACATAAATGTCTCGATAAAAGTAGGATGGTCAGGTTATACGTAATTAAATGAATTAACTTACATATTCTTCGTTTATGAACAAAGGGAAAAGTAATCTTGGCATCGTTAGAATCAGGAGTTGAAAAGTATGTTGGAATATCTTTTGATGGTATGTAACCTTCATTATATACTATGTTTTTATTACTTTTCGTTTTGTTCTATAATTTCAGATAGAAACTAAAGGGAAGAGCTTGAGATGTATCTATTTGCTATCCAAATTATGATTTAAATAAGGAAAATAATATTTAAGATTCTTTGCTTAGTTGCTTCTTTGATGTTTTTCACTTACTTAACAGGTGATTTATACGGAACGCCCAAGGAACTAAAGACGTTTATGAAGAATTAAGGGAAAGTTACTACCAATCTCTGGTTTAGGCCTACTAAATCCTGGGTTTATCAATCAAATTCGGCCTACTTGTAAAACACTTTGCCATCCACACATGGCTTAAAGGCTTGTATGAAAGAGAATTATTGTGAACGCCATTAATCACAATAGTCAATTTAATTAATCTAGCGTTGGTAGTCTCTTCTTAGTTAATTTAAAATCTACTTTTAAGGTTGAGGGCAAGCAAAATAAGCGTCTAGTACGGACCATAAGGGGATAAACAGGCCTATTAAGCCTCATTACAATGACCTAGTGGTTTTCAAACATTTTTCACAGTTTTACTAAGATCCGTGAACTTTTTTTTAGTTAATTTGCTTTTATTAACTTCATTTTCTGTTCCATTTTCGCTACATTCAAATGCCGTCGTCACTCGGTGCTAACTTAATTCTCTTTTATATAGTCCAGATCTCAGAATGAATATCTGAATCTGGATTAGTTTGGAGGTTTTGTATTCAACAGGAGTTCAGCTTTTCGTTGTCCATTATGTTCTACAAAATGGTTTAAAAGAAAATAGTTTGTGCCTAAACATGTAAATAATTTTTTGTTGTTACTTTAAGCTAGTTTATTTTAATTGTATATAATAACATCTATGGGAAAACGATAGGAGAAATTTCGTCTTTTTTCAGATGAATGTATGCTTCCTTAGGAGGGTCAATAGAGAACACAGATAAAAATGAGACCACCAAAACTAACTTTTCTATTTCTAATATTCAAAGGATATGTATATAATTTTATTCAGCTGAAAAATCAAGTTTCATCAGTGAAAGTTAAATAAATAGCATAATAATTTTAAAACCCATAAATATTAATAACTCTTAGCATTATCAAGGCTAAAATGTAAGTCTCCGACATATTAACTAGAAGACGTACGAGTATCAAGACTAAACTCTCCCAAAAGGAATGTAATACTTCAAAATAAAATAAGGCTAGCGTTGCACAGAGGGTCTAAAAAGCATACTAAAAATAATTGCGATTAAATAAATTATAGATAAAATACCTTAAAGATTAAGTAATATCCATAACCTGCTAAAATAAATACATATATCATTTCTTAGTATAAACAAGAAAATTATAATTAATATTATTATAAAGATGAGATTATTTGCAAGCAGCAACGTCATTATGCAAAGTAACTAAAACTAAGACAATAATTGCAAAAAGGAGAAAGAAGCGGCAATAGCATTATATACGAGTAACTAAAAAAAAAAATCTAAATATTTGCGACTTAAAAAAAAATTAAATAAAAATTCCATTTATTCAGCAAAAGTCCATTTAAATTCAGACAAAGGGTAATTCATATTGGCATACATATTGATGATTAAGGAATTGCACACAACTAATCTATATAACCACGATATAGAATATAGCGAAGTCCTGTAATTGATGAAATCTTACAAATTCACATTTCTATTTAATATATAAACTTTAAAAGTGCTATGGAAAGTAATTATAGAAGGTATGGAAATTTTCTTAGGGGTTTTCACTGGTTGAATAAAATAATGGCCAAGCAGAAATAATTACAATTTTGCTAGATTCACTGTTATATCATCGTGCTTTACGATCTCAGAATCAAAGCAGAAATATAACATGCGGTCTATGTTCAGTGCAAGACATCTATATTAATTTTGCAACATTTAAAGCTTCCGCTTGGCTAGAAAACAAATAATGAAAATTTGGTGGAGGAATTTATATTCAAAGTTTCTATGTTTGAAGAAAATTTATAAATTTCCAAATCGCTTGAGTTGGGTTTAATTTGAAATTCGAAGAAAAGGAACATTTTTTTTTATAATCCTCTCCCCACTTACATGCAAATATGGTTGAGTAAATTATAAAGCGAGACAATTTTGATTTGTAGCGACAGATTTTGTTCTAGTCTTCTTTACCACGTAGTCAAACAGTGAACTTGGGTAGCTTTGTCCCCTCGCTATATTATTTTTAGTTCCAAAATTACTATTCTATTATGGCACCCGATAAATAAAAATTGCACAGAGACACTACATCTGTTCTACAAAATCAGACACGTTGCACGTTCAGTGGTCAAATAAAATGGCATGATATTTAATGGACACTATTTTACTCACATTAATTGCATCAAATTGTATCATCTGCACTATTCTGAACTGAGATGGACTCTAGTTGTTAAAATGTGAGTTTAGTTAAAATTTATTTGTCCACTGAAATCATGCAAAACACAAAGGAAAGCTTAGATAACTTACATCAATAAAGAGAAGGCAGTGGACGAACAGGTTAAATAATACACAAGTTGTTGGAAGAGAAATGATGTGAGGAAAGAAAATAAAAATAATTAGGCTAACATAAATGTAATGAGAGCAATTTGTTATTGCCATTTTCCCTGAAAAGACGAATTATTTAGTACGTTCTGCTTAATTGACTTAACATTTTTCTCCTGACAATGAAAACCTAAAATAGGAAAGTTAATTTTCTTAAATCAGACGTAAGACTAAAAATGTCTTTTATTTCTTCTCTTTTTTTAAAGATTATCAAAAAAGTGAGTGCAGAGAGAATAAAATTAACTATTTTACAGTTCAACCTAATCCATTATGTTAGGTATTAAAGAAAAAAACAATACTACCCTAATGATTAAAAGCAAAATGAGAATATTTGCTATCGCAACCCCAACTCCGTAAAATAAAATTTTATCTCGTTCGCAGCATACGAGTATCCTAAGTGTCGAGTCCTTAAAGAGTTCTCGCGTGATGTCATCAAGTTAGAAGTTTTACTCTGCCCCGGCCAGGAGGTAAATCTTTACATTCAATGGCTGGATGCTAATAAAATAATACAAGATTTTGTTAAACCGTTCTAAAGTATATTTTAAGGAATTTAATAATTGTCTATATAATCTAAACAAAAAAGGTAAATGAACGACTTTTACTTGTTATTTTAAGTTGCAAGAGGATAAGAATAAATTATTAATATTAATATTAAGTAAACATATTGAATATTTGTATTATAGTAATATGGAACAAGCTGAAGATAATTTCTTTCTACTTTTGAAATATGCAATTTAATTAAAAACTATATTATAAAGATTTTGAAGGAAATTGAAATAGAAATTTGAAATTTGCGTAAAAATGCAAAACTATATTGGAAATTTGTCTCGAATTAATAAACTTTCGATTAAAAATGTTAGGAACTTATTGTTTGGTGATGATAATGATATTCACATACGAGAAAACTTCGAAAGAAAACAAACTTTACTTACTTTTATAATGGTCCTGCTGAGTATAAAAATTAATTTGAAACTAACAAATAAATCAAAATAAAATGAATAAAGTGTCGAGGAATGATCGGTGAATATGATCTGTTAACATAGAGATCAATTGTGCACAATAATCATACGTCTGAAAATTGGCAGCTAAACTGGCCCACCATAGCAACTTGACAGCTATATATGAGCTAAATTGGGTCTCTTTTAGTAAATGGCAGCTTATTATGAGCTAAATTTGGAATGCTTTAGTAACTTTGCAGCTTGTTATGATCTAAATTGGGCCTCCTTTAGTAATTTGGAAGATAATTATGAGCTAAATTGGGAGTCCTTTAGTAACTTGGTAGCTAATTTTGAGCGAAATTGCCCCTCCTCTAGTAAGTTGGCAGATAATTATGAGCTAAATTGGGCCTGCTTGAGTAATTTGGCAGCTTATTATAAGCTAGATTGGTCCTCCTTTAGTAACTCGGAAGCAAATTGTAAGTTAAATTGGCCCTCCTTTATTAACTTGGCAGATAAATATAATTATAAGCGAAATTGGCCTTCCTCTAGTAAGTTTGCGGATAATTATGAGCTAAATTGGGACTCCATTAGTAACTCGGCAGTTTATTGTGAGCTAAATTGGGCCTACTTTAGTAACTTGCCAGCTTATAATGAACTGAATTGGGCCTTCTCTACTAAATAAGCAGCTTATTATAAGCTGAATTAGGCCTACTTTAGTAATTTGGCAGATAATTTTGTGCTAAATTGTGACTCATTTAGTAACTTAGCAGCTATTTATGAGCAAAATTGGCCTTCCTTAATAAGTTGGCAGATAATTATGATATAAATTGGGCCTCCTTTAGTAAATGGTAGCTTATTATTATAGTTAAATAGGGACTCCATTAGTAACTTGGCAGCTAATTATTACCTAAATTAGGCTTCCTTTAGTAGCTTGGCAACTTATTTTGAGCTATATTGGGCATCCTTTAGTAATTTGGCAGATAGTTATGAGCTAAATTGGGAATTTATTATTAACTTGGCAGCTAATTATGAGCTAAATTTGCCTTCCTTTAGGAAGTTGCAAATAATTACGGGCTAAATTGGGTCTCCTTCAGTACTTTAGCAGCATATAATAAGCTAATTGGGCCTGCATTAGTAACCTAGCAGCTAATTGTGAGTTAAATTTGACCTCTTTTATTAACTTGGGAGATAAATATCAGCTAAATTGGCCTTCCTTTATTAAATTGGCAGATAATTACCAGCTAAATTGGGCCTCCTTTAGTAACTTGGCAGTAATTGCATGTTATTTTTAATAGATAATAAATATAATAAAAAGAAACGCTAAGAGATCTAAATGATTAAAACCTCTATTTACCACTATACTTTTAACTCATTAATTATTGGTAATTTGCCATTTCCCACAAGGTGGGGTTGCTGCACACTAAGGCCACTTAAACTATCCGCAATCCCCCTTCCCCCCTATTGTATGTCCTAGCAAACACAGAGCCACCACCCATCGTTTTGTCGACGTCAATATGGCCAATTATTACGATGAGGGGCTATGGCAGTTAGGGTCCACTCCTGTGCAGAAAGCTCTAAGTAGACCCGTTAACACATCTCTTCCATCAACCTCTCATACACAATAGCGTCTACTTCATACTAGCTCAACCCTTTCCCTTTCATACACTCATTCGCACGATCGACTCACCTTTTACACTCTCGTATATTCTCTCCACAAATCTATTTCCATCCTTTCTTCTTACATGAAGTGCCACCTTAGAACACTCGGTCGCAACCTTATTCACACCAACTTATCATTCCCAGCTCTTCCAGCATACTGTAATGAAACGTCTTGGCACATTCCACAATCAAACTCTTAGCATTCACTAACTCTTTAATCGTCCCAGAAACCTTCTACCATTTAAACGTTGTGGTCGCAATCTGGTTCATCTGCCTACAATTCAAGGGCAACAACAGTGACTCTCAATGCATATTCAATCCTATCATTACACCAAAATCATATTTTCATTGTCTTACTCTTTTCTCAGACACCTGGAAATTCGCTCATTCTTTGGGTATGTCTATGTTTGCATGAATGTTGTCAATACATCTGTAAAGCAAAATAAAAAGACAAGCTTCATTATAACTTATTTTAAAATATCTAAAATGGCGATGCTATTGAAATGTATGAAATCTTGGTATCACTATACGGTATGTTACAGTTAAAATGTCTTCATATAAAACATCATATTTGTTCATTAATATGATATTCCATGTCGACAGGATTTGATAATATGATAAGGGTGAAAACATATAACTATAGCATGGACAGAAGTCTGATAAGCACGGTGCACCCGGAAGGTCTCAGCTGTCGACAAATCACCTCGAGGGCCGGCGGATTACATTCCGGTGTTGCAGAAGTGTCGAAAAGGATCCGAAAAAGTGGAAAAATATAAGACCAACCTCCTTCTGGACGATTAAGGGTCAGTAGGCGTGAGCGACAAGTTTTTACGTCGCACGAGCCTGCGGGGTCGTAAGCAAACGGCAGTCCATTTACAACAAGAATGGACAGAGGGCGGCCAGGTTAATGCTTCCGTAAGAACAGTCAGTCGTATAATTCTTGCACAAAGCCAAAGTTATGTAAAGCTTACCAGAAGACGTTCATCAACATTAAACAAAAGCGACGTCGACGGGCATGGGCACGTGCTCACCGCAACTGAACCATGTGTCAATGGGGACGAGTTTAATGGACCAAGGACGACTACGTTCCAGTTGTTCTCGACCATTGGCAATATTAGAGTCCGCAAGAGGTGAAGAGAGCAGTGTAATCGAGAGTACATAGTGCCAACAGTAAAGCATGATGGCCCTTCTGTAATGGAGTGGGGCGGCATGTCAAGTTCAATGGTTGGTTGTCTCACCGTTTGTGATGGCACCATGAATTCAGATAAGTAAAAAGCTTTCCCGAAAGATTACGCGCTGTTTTTAGGCCGAGACCTCTTAAAAAATCTCGGAATGTGATTTTCTAGCAGGAAAATGCCCCATATCACACGTCTGCGTCCGCCATACAGTGGTTCCGGGGCAAATATATTACCGGTGATGGTCTGGCTACCTCAGTCCCGGATATGAATCCACGGGAAAACCTTTGGTAAGATCTGAAAGAGGTTCTATAATTTCTTTAAATAAGTAAGTGAAGGCAGTCATCTCCGAAGAGTGGTCCAGCATCACACTCCTTAGGTGTCATCCTCGTGGAGAGCAATGCCTCAAACAATAAATTTTCTCATCAATACCAAGGGACTCTCGACACGCTACTGAGCTTCCTGTAGCAATTTGAAGTTGCTGTAATTTTCTCAGAGCTTCATCTGCTTATCTATTATATGTTGCTGATGACATTTTGGCCAATTTTGTTAATTCTTGTTGATTATTATGGGCATATGTAACTAATTGCTACTTATTAATTCTTATTTCACTCTTATATTCATACTGATATGTAAATTAAAATTTAACAGCCCTGTATTTATTTAATTTCCTAACATTTCTGAGTTGTCGGAAAACCTTTGGCTGCGGCTGTATTTATAGCCCCCTCCGCACATACACCCTGTCGAAATTTTGGATCAATAATTATAAATACCACTCACTCCCATCCACTAACTCTGACCATCTATCACCCAAACGTCTCGTTATTTCAAACATAAATACTCTTCACAACATCCAACAGTTTTCCACTCACATTTTGAGAACCTGAGATTATTCTTCTCTATCAACACGATTATAAGCTTTCTCCAGATCCAGGGACTCATACAGTAACTCCTCACTCATCCACTTCTTACCACTTTGATTCGTAACTTATCGCATTCCATTTACCCAATCTTTACATTTCTAGCCTCTTGTATTTTTATCAGGTACCTATCTCAGTGCAAATGTTTGATCCACACATACCATACCTGCTCTATACCCTCTCTCCCCTATATGTATCTCCTACCAATACTTGTTATCCTTCTTCTACGCCGAATCGCAATTTTACATAACTCTTGCCTATCACACTAGTTCTTGTATTCACCTTTCTCTCCCTTACCAAGACAACGGCACTATCGGAACATTCTTTCATTGCTCAAGAATTACGCCACTTTCAAATGGATTACAACACAGTCGCTCCAACCATTCCTTAACACAATCACTACCACGTTTAGGCATTTCATCGAGTATCTCATCTACTCCATTTGCCTTCCCATTTTCAGATCCCTCACAACACCACCTCATGAGTGTTAATACGGCACACGGCTTAGATATACATTTGCTCCATCTTTCATACTCACGTTATACATATATTTGAAGTACTCTCGACATCATTTTTCGATCTCATTGATCACAACTTCCTTTCTCACTTCTTTCCAGAATACTAATCAATAAAGCAACCAATTTAAACTGTACACACCACAATCATGTGGTGTGTACCTCTTACAGCTTTCACATCAACTACATACTGCGCCATATTCCCAACTCATGTGTATTTATGCACATCTTTGTGGGAAAGAATCGGATTGCTACACATGAGTTGCTTTCAGCATAAACTCCTAACACCCTCTCTCCGGTTGTACCAAAATCTTTAGAGACATCCTCTCTTTCATTCTGTCACCTGTTCGTTCATTCATATCTTCTTACAACCATAAACCGATACCCAATTCCATCCACCTCTTGCTCAAATTCATTCCAGAACCTCCTCTTCTTAGGTTCTCTTTAATTATTAGGGGATCCATGCAGTGAAACAATGGATGGTGTCACCTTTACAAATCTCATCTTTACCCACATAATTCTCTTGCTCACATTCGTAGCCAACCAGTCCATTTAGCCACTCCTCACTCAAAAGCACTGCCACATCCTTCTTATAACTAGCACTTTGATTCACACCACCTGATCGCATTTCATTTACTCCATCTCCGCAAGCTCTTCATTCTCTTTCATGTTTGTCTCACATAGAGCAGGCATCTGGAATCTTTGTTTTAAACACAGACTACTACTCTCCTTTTTACTACATCATACGTATCTATCAAATTCTACACATCCAGTCTGGTTACACATTTTCACAATTGTGCATCGAGCTCGAAGGACAACTACTTTCGGCTGCGCTCCCTACTCATCCAAGAATTTAGTTGAGAAACTTAAATATTATCAAGTTTCGAAATAGATTCAATCGTAATTTGATTTTTCAAAAATATCCTCTCAAAGCAAGTTTTATTACCGTTTAATATAAATTATATATCAAGTATTAATTTCCCAATTTCAAATGAATTTGTATCCTAACTGATTGGAATTCGTTCAACTTTTGCAAACAAGTAAAATTGATATAATTACTGAATAACAACTTGGTGAAATTAATTGGAAGCAGATATTGATACCTTTCACTGAGGCATTACGAAAGCCTATTCTGAATGCGGTGGGAATTTAATCACATGATGCCCTTTTAAAGCTGGACTGAAATAAGTAATCGTTCTTTTTATCTTTCTAATGAAGTGCAGAGTTCTAATGATCAGTTGTAAGAAAAATTCTAACCTCCTTGAGCTTCTGGTTCTGCAATGTCGAGGTAGAAGAGTACATCTTTTTCGTAGCTATCTTCCTCCAGAATTTGAATTGGAACGTACTGTCTGGAAAGAGCGAGATTTTCATTTAGTTGCCAGATGTACTTGAATTACATTTAAGTGTATTTTTTCCCTTTGGAAAACTGCATTAAAATATTAACTCCGAAAGTTCAGATTGTACTAAAATTCATTTTTCTTGCATCATGTGCAACACATGTCACTTTAATGTTTTTTTTTCAGGATTAGAAATGAGATTACTTTTCTAGAGAGATAATATTTAGATGGTTTCTCTCAAATGTGAGTGATACAAATTCATAACACATATATTCGCACATTATCCCCGAACCTCAGGGGATAGGTAGATAGACCATTACGTCAAATATATATTTATCATAATAGTAAATATGTGAATTATTAGAAATAACAGGTGTCTATTTTTCAACCAAGTGGAACGAAGTTGAGAAAAAGGAAGAGGATTTAGGGAATTATAACTTGGGTTCCATTTAAAGCAGCACACCAAGATCAACCATATTTCTTTTGGTAGTCTTGGGGAAGCTGAGCAGAGCAATAAAATAACGAAGGCCGTAAACAGAAATATTCGAATTGTAATTCTTGAGTTTCAGTATAATGAGGGAGCACAGGAACAAAAAAAAAACATTGGCAGATTAGCCCAGACATTGCTGGGAATCGATCCAAATATTTAATAGTAAAGAAGGAAGCAAATATATATTTTTGAGGCTGGGTCAAGTCTCGAATGCTCACGTTTCGCCATTTACTTATTGTGTTTGACATCTTTTGTCATCAGGGTTTTGACAATGTTCGAAACATTGTGGGTTTTATGATCAACAAAATATTGTTCCGAAATTTATATTTATTTTCTTATTTTAGGCGTTAATGTGTATAACGTAATGTGCGTTCATGTGTGAATTTCATGAAGGAAACTTTTTCCGCGTGGAGAGAGAGAGAAGGGGGAAGGGGGGAGAAAGAGGTCATTTAAGAGAATTACGATCTAGCTTTAGCTGCTAAGACCTTTTCGAAACTCAAAACGTCGCGGATTTATTTATAAAATCCCTCCGCCAAACGATTTGGCTGACTTATAGGTAATTACCCGTGCGTGTCATTCTGTCTGTCTGTTTGTGTACAAGATGTCTAAAAAAGGTTAATGACAGATTTAGGGCTGATCCAGATATAGATGCGGATTATGGACTACTTATTTACTTTATTTTAATTCACAATATATCTCAACAAATTATGAATAGATTTTGATTTATTTTATTTATCAAGCGAGACTCTTGATCCAAGAAAGAGTTATGGGCCTGCGAACGTCTCTTTACTTTTTGTAGCTTCGCATTTTTCTGTTTAATTTTATGGTTCTTATTTTTTCAGTTTGGGTTAGGTTAGGTTAAGAAATAATTTTTTAAGGTTAAATAACTTAATACATATCAGGATAATTAAAATTTCCTTATCTTCGACTATTAAACCGGAAGATAAGAAGAATAAAATAAATTTGATTTGCAAATTATCTGTTAAGTTATCGCCCTATTTAAATCGGTATTGACGTCTCTTCCTCTTTAAATTCCTCCACGAACAACTGTTGCCAGGAACTTTCTCGATCATATGCCAATATAAGACCACTGATCCATCATTGGGCAATGTTAGATCACTGACCCATGATCCATTATAAGAACACTGATCTATCATTAGTCAATATAAGACCACTAATCCATCATAACCAAATAAAAGATAATGATCCATCATAACCCAATAAAAGAGAACTGATCCATCATAACGCAATAAAAGAGAACTAATCCATCATAACCCAATAAAGGAGAACTGATCCATCATAACCCAATAAGAGATAACTGATCCATCATAATCCAATAAAAGAGAACAGATCCATCATAACTCAATAAAAGAGAACTGATCCATCATAACATATAAAAGAGAACTGATCCATGATAACCCAATAAAAGATAACTGATCCATCATAACCCAATAAAAGAGAACTGATATATCATAATACAATAAAAGATAACTGATCCATCATAACCATAAAAGAGAACTGATCCATCATAACCCAATAAAGGAGAACTGATCCATCATAACCATAAAAGAGAACTGATCCATCAGAACCCAATAAAAAGAGAACTGATCCATCATAACCCACTTGATATAAGAGATATTGCAAAATATGTTTTTATGTTATGCGGTCATAAATTTATCATTCAAAGCAGAGTTTATATATCAAATTTTATCAATTCGTACTCTGCGTCTTCGGGTATCGTATTAATTGTAGTAAAAGGTATTGAAATTCAAAGGAAGAAGGGGTAAAATCTTTCCCACTTACCAAGAGAGCAAATAATATGCTCTACGTGCAGGCGCGGATTCAGGTGTAGGGGGGTGCTAGGGGGGTGCTAGGTGGATGAAGACAACCCGCAAATTTCAGACCCGTTTAAGTTTATATCTCTTTTTTAAGCCATACTTGCTTGTATTCTGCTATTTAGAAAGAGTTATGTAATAATATAGAATTTATATAAAAAAATTTAAACCGTTGAGATTGAAGATACCTTATATGATACATGTCTAAAATGCAGGTAAATTTAAAAAAATAAGTATTAAATTCAGTATTACACCTTAGCTGACGTCCAAAAACTACAATTCATAATTTTCTGATTGTGTGGAAAAAAATCGGATTTGAGAGAGTTAGTGCTCACTCCTGTGTGAGTACTGTTATTTATTATCAAAGCTGTGTAAGATAACTATTGTTAATTTTTAATTCTGTTTTCTCAGACTCCTCAGAGGGAAGAATTCAGGTTACCCCACTCCCTCATTTTTATCCTGTATCCGCCACTGTTTACGTGCAAGCAATATATAGGCCTAGTACAAATCACGAAAAACATCTAAAGAAATAAATTTTTGTGAGACGAAGTAAAAGGTTATATATATATATTGAACATGTCCTTGTTACAGGCAACCGACCTCTAAAGAGATGATGGTTTCCACTCGGAAATAAACAAGAGTAACGAAATCCAGATAACAAATGGAGACAAGAATGTAGCGCTTGGACTTGCGACAACGAGAGATAAAAAAATAGAATGATTAAAAGGTACGAAATGAGGGTGCGAGACTAACTCGCAATGCGCGAAAATTTATGACATTTTTATTAAAAGTTACTAAATTTAGATTAGCCAATCATATATATATATATATACATATATAAAATCAAAATATAAAACATACAATTAAAATAAATAAGGAAAAACGGACTTATATAATTTTTAAATGACTGCATGTTGGAGATGACACTTTTCGACATCACTGTTAACAGAGAATGAATTAAGATGAAAAAGGAAATGCATTATTTAAATGTATTTATGTCAGCCATAAAAGATGTCTTGAATACATTTGGATTTTTTCATTTTAGGTAGAATGTTTCACTTTCTGTCCATATATTTTATTTTTTAATTTCATTAAGCAATTGATAAAAGTGTTTGAGTACGATACCCACACTTAGAAAACCAACATTATTGCCACAAATCAGTCCTTGCATAGCAGTCATGTCATTTAGGAATTTATCGGATTGTTTGTGATTTAAGCCCAAAGAACGAATAAATTGGACTATTTTAGCACATGTTCCATTTTGAGGACCTTGCCACACAGCATTTTACAATGTAACATACAATGCACTTTAGGAAATACAGGTTGTCACAAAATCTAGACACCTATGCAATTTCACCAAACATTAGCACCCTTGACTTCTTTTTCTCGGCGCCGCTAAAGGAGAAAGTGGACTCAATGAAATAAAGATACGAGACACCTAAAGGAACGCCCATAAATGTATGTACTAAAATTAATGGAAATATGGAGTTAATTCATAAGGTTCATCGGGTGAATCTCGCAAAACATATCAAACTTTTCATCCTAAATGGTGAAAATCACATTGAATGTATTATTTATTAATATTCCAATCAAATATAATTTTATTGAAATTAACTAAAATAAATATACATTTTGCCTGTGTCGAAACTTAGCAATTTTAATTTCAATATGGCAGTGAAATTATTTTGATAACCAACCATTTGTGGAGCTCCATCCATTGCCAAACTGACAAGTCGATTCCAGTAATGCGCATATCTTCATCAACCTTACGAATATAAATGCAAAGCTGCACTGCATCAATTATGTCTGTGCTTTCTTCAATAGCTATTGAAAAAATAAGAAAAAACATTGCTTTATCATTATGTTGCATATTTAAAATTTAAGAAATGTCGATATTGGGACTGCAACAGTATTTCTTGATAAGGAAATATATGAAAAGTTATGTTTCTTTTCGTGACAACTATTTAGGGAGTATTTAGCAGATACTTTTAATAAAATCACCTGAAAAGGTTTTAATTGCCTTATTATTTAACAATTTTTCTTCCGGAATTTTATTCTCACTATCAATACTATACTACTGTTCATGATTAGTACTCGTAATATAATACCTTTAAATATTGTGCTTTTTAGCAGCTGAAATTTGATTATTAAAAATCAAACAAGTTTGCTGAAAACAAAAGCAAATCTCAACCCCAAAATATCAGAAACAAATTTAATATGTATTTAGTACCTTAAATTATCCTCCAAGGCCCCAAATAATGTAGATACATACAAATCAAATTCGAATCTCAATTATTTTATTTAAAATTTCCTATATTCTATGTATAAAAAGAAATCTATTAATAAAGAAAACGACGGTGCATGAAGAGCACGGCGGGACCAAATGGATACGCGAACAAGTTCAAAACGTGTTAATTGGCATTGCACGGGAATAGAGATGATTGGAAATACGACTGAAGGAACGTTTGTCCTAAACAAATATCAGAGAGTCAGAAAATAATTTCCAATTTGCATATATAGCTTGTAATTACGTACCAAATAAAATTTATGTTGAAATCAAATAAATCACCCCCTATTTTATAAATTATTCCTTGAATATTATCTTATAAAATAAAATTCATTAATTAAAGAAAACAATTCTGCAAAAGAGCTCATCACGCTGCTACCAGACCAACAGGTTCGACACATGTTGATTGGTATCGCTCGTAATTGAGTGATAAACAGAAAATTTCTATTTTTTTATTGTATTATGCGTGAAAGTTAGTGCAAAATCTATTTAATTAATTAATATAAAATTATAACGGGAATAATATCTGTTCTAGGAAGAAAAAAATGTAACAGGTATTATCCCAAATGATCTTGTAAATAAGGATTGATAAAATTATTTAAATTAATTCCATTAAATATAAATTGACACGATTCAAGAAAAGTAAAATAAATTATTATTAATATTTTCGAAATATTAAAATTGAATTCACCGAATTATTTTACTATATTTTCAAGATGAGAGTGTTATGGTAGATTCACTAGTTGAAATGATGAAGGGCGAAACGTGTTTAAGTAAATAACTTCATATTAACTAATATTTTTTATAGAAAAGGATTGAAAGGATCTCGGACCGAACGAGCTGGCGACCCGGATCCTACTGCTGGGTCATATAATTTACGCCTCTCTCATAGAGACACCATCGTTGTTCAAATGTGGATTTAATAAAATAATAGTTTATTTAACCGTAGGCTGATGACGATAATAAAGTTTTTGTTTTCGTAAAACTTGAATTTCGAAGGCAAACATTTAAACTTTCATTGAAAATTTGTGGGTTAATTCAAATTTAACTTTAAACTTACAAAAATAGAAAGTATTCAAAGTTGGGCTCATAAAACATTGTGTGTAGTTATATATTATTCCTCGTTTCAGTTATTACACCTTTTATGAAATAATGAATACACGTGTATAGAGAAGAAATGGAATACTCTGGTGGGAATGAAAAAAAAATGATGGAGAAACATGAGAAAATATTTTTAACGAGCTTGGTTACGTGAAATAAATATAGGAAGATAAAGAGATAAAATTTAATGAGGAAAAATATATCTAAAATATATTAACGTTAACCCCAAAGTCAAGATTATTTTCTCAGTACCCCGTAATATTCTTAATAAAGCCGAGATTTTGGCTGTGTTTCAAAAGTGGCTTGTCCGGTGCACAAAATAAAAAAGTGTATTATATGATTGCATTATAATAAAAATATTATAATGTTAAAATCTCAATGTTAGTTGCATGTCCCCAAAATATAGTAGGTATTCTCTTTCACGGTAAGACAGGTTAAAACATTCCCTTCCCATTTAAGTTAATCTCATATTTCTCATCAATGTGAAACTCAACCCTATCGTGTTTTACTTTTTTTACGTTAATACATACAGGGAAATTGAAACAGGGAAGTCTAGAACACTAGTGTCTTTGTGGAAACTTAAAAAGGGAAGTCTAGAACACTAGTTTCTGCGTGGAAACTGAAACAGAGAAGTATAGAACACTAGTGTCTTTGTGAAAGCTGAAACAGGGAAGTATAGAACACTACTGGCTTTGTGAAAACTGAAACACGGAAGTCTAGAACACTAGTATCTATGTGGAAACTGAAACACACAAGTGTGGAAGGCTAGTGGCTTTGTAGAAACAGGATAGTATAGAACACTAGTGGGTTTGTGGAAACTGAAACAGGCTACTCTAAAACACTAGCGGGTTTATGGAAACTGAAACAGGGCTGTCTAGAACACTAGTCTGCCGTTACATTTAATTTCCAATAAACGGAAATTACTTATAACTCAACCTTATACACAGAGAAGATAAACAAGGAGTGTTTAGACCAGAAGAGCTTCATTGAGGGTTTTGAATTTATATTTTAGCCAAAGTGAGTTTTTGCATATTTCTTCTTGTGTGTTTCCTTTTACGAGGCCGTGACACGGAATTTAAAAGAATTATTCCTGTATAAATATTTGGTCCAGTTTTGGTCTTATGAATGTGTTGGAAGAATACCGTTTTTACTAGACACTCGCTTTGTTGTTTTCCTCAATTCTTCAATTCGTCTCTTTTTCTTAATTATTATTTACCAAAATTTCCTACCTCGAAATCGAGTCTGATGGAAATAAGCCAAATAACATTTGCATTTCCAAGAAACGAAATTTCTGCTCAGTTAAATTGAAAAGAAAATTATATTTTTCCTTCATTTGTAGATATGCTCTCTCTCTCTCTCTCTCTCTCTCTCTCTCTCTCTCTCTCTCTCTCCTCTTTCTCTCTCCCTCCCTCAGTCGCACTCTTTGCCAAAGTTTCTTGCGATTCTAGTTTTTTGAACACTCTCTTGTTCTCCACAATATAGACGTGATAAATATGATAATAAAATCGTGAGGAATTCAACCAGAGCTAAAGGATTCTATGAAATACGAGGACGTCATTATTTGTTATCTCTTCATTAGATGACTCTTGGGCAAGGACATTCAGTTCCATATCTTTCGCGTTTGGATTATCTTTCATACCCATTTCTCCTCTGCGTTTCTCAGAGGCCGTCGTAGCAGATCAACTTCCATTATAATCGGGTACGGAAGCCGTGACGACCATATTTCAAACCGAAAGGAAGGCGAAGATAATAAACAAGACGTTGGGGAAGGGGGAAGCGAGAGTGAAGGAATGAGGGTGGTACGGAGAGGAGGATAAGGCAGAGGAAGAGAGTTGGGAAAGATAGTAATAATATTTAGAGATATAAACTCATTTTTTAGGAAGAGGAAAAAATCATTACGTTGGTGTTGGGACTGAAGCTGTCGGTAGGAAAGAATTTCAGTTGAAAATCACACTCTCGGTATAATTGGGTTCATTCTTTTAAATAATGCAAGTGTCTAGGGAGAGAGCGTGTTCGGAAACCCTATTTTAACAGTAGGTTCGCCAATGAGAGGGTAGCTGGTCCTCTTCGATTCGCAACCAGCCGATGACCGAGCTCGAACCCAGCCCTTCGCATTGCTTCTGAGCAATTACACTTCTCGAAATGTTGGGCCGGAAACTTGAATGTTTGCGGTGCTTTGAAATACGGTTTATCCAAACAAAGATATCCAGCAGGATCTACTGCGGAAAGCTGGATATTGGATTTAGAATGCAAACACTCGGATATAATTGGAATAACCTTAATCTATGCTGGACACAATAATCCTCTTAATATGGGTATTTTAGACTGCTAAAACTCCTGCATGCCTCTGCAAAAGGGTAAGAACAGGAGGGACATTTGCGTTTACCTTTCACGTCAAATTTTATAATCTAGTTTTTGAGCAAGAGTACAAACAAGGTCTGCTGACCAAAGTCGCGTGCTCTCACTTATTCTGATTTATGACATTACGACCTTCATAACTTTTAATAATTCCAGGACTAACCATAGGAGGAACCTGGCAATTATATCATTCAGAAGAGAATGTAAAACAACATAAGGGTTTCAAAGTTCGTTAGAATCAGCCGAATAGTTATGATGTTAATTGCAGGGCTAACGTTGGGATGACTTTGGCAATTATGTCATTCGAAAGAAAATGTAAAACAACATAAGAGTTTAAAATATCGTTAGAATGGGCCGAATAGTTATGATGTTATTGCCAAAACAATATAATTCCCTGGCTAACCTTGGGAGGGCCTTGACAATTATATCATTTGGAATAGAATTTAAAACAAAATAAGGATTTTAAATTTCGTTAGATTCTGCAGAATAGTTATGATGTTATTACAAAAAATAAGAACAAAACGGGGAGATATTGAGTCGAACGTAACTAAAAAACGGAAGGAGTTTGTTTTTTTAGCGTCTAGCCTTCATCTTATATTAATTACCTATTTCTTCGTGCGTGTGTTTAATATTGGTTAGTTTCTTTTCAATGATTCTGCGCACTTAATTGATTCCTTAGTTATTTTTTTATGAATTGCGAAGCATCAATTAAAGAGGCCCCCAATAATTGATAACAAAACAAGCGTTTCATATTGTATGAAATTTCTATTTCAATTTTATTTTTAACTTATCTTTCGGAACATCTTAAGGTGAAAGTTAGATTGCATTCGTTGGAGCAGCACAGATTTTTTTATATTCTTTGATTTCCATTGGATCTTGTTATGTGAAGTATCTATTTAGCGTCCTTCCCCTCGCCATTCTAGCTCCGTTCGATGCTATGAACGAGGTAATGGGCGCGAGTTTGCTGTTTTCCATGAATTAATTTTGTGTTGACCTGTTCCTAGCAGGGCGTCCGGGCGAAGATGACTGTTGTCTCATTTAAGGATGTTTGTATCGTTTGAATTCAAATCTTCCGAATTCTCGTGCGATGTAGGCCTTCTTCGGATCTTCCTCCTTCGCATTGGAATACAAAAGTCCAGCACAAACACTCTCACACACAAAGGGTCTCTTTATTTTCTGTCTTTCTTTTTAAATATAAAAAATCACACGAAAAGAGATACGATAAAACTCGAGAGAAGAAAGAGTGATTGGTTGGCAATCTGTTGCCCGAAAAGGACGAAAATGCGCATCTCAAATGGAGGACAAAAACATCGTTCAAAGAACAACCGCAAAGAGTGGGTCAGCTTTAATACCTCGCACCGAGATTCATGCTTATCTCTATACACATCCTCCCACACTCGTAGATGTATACAGGACGTTCACGCGTATTCTCATGTACACGCATTATTAGTTAGGCATTGGGAGAGGTGAGTGTGAACAGACATTTTTGGATGGCGATAGGCTTCTTCTGACTTTCGTCTTTACGAGGGAGACGTAGAGATAAATGGTAGGCGAAGTGAGAAAATTAGTGATTTTCACATTTTCCAAAACTTTTGTGCGGATGCAACGAGACTATCGGACGCGACTCACGAACCCAGAAGAAGTTGGAGCGATTCCAGCTGTGAAGATCAGTCCAGTAAAAACGGAACTCTCCTATAATGCACATTTCCTCGCGGCTTTGACGGAGCATTGGGGTGTAACGGTATTGCAAATAGGGAGGAATAAGGCCTTTGATCTTCATTTCAAGGTTGGATGTTAATCTTCGGGATGGTGGCCATTTGAAAATTTAGTGACGTACTGAATTAACCTACCGAATAAAACTACTAAGCTGAAAGGGTGAGGTTGAAATTATATTATCAAATAAGCTTAGTTACCAAAATTTAATAGGAAATGGATTTCAAAGAACAATCAGGGGATATTCACTACCAAACCGAACCATTTATAATTCAATAGAGGAAATTGGTTTAGGTTTTATCACTATCTGCACTCTCAGTGGCAGAGTTGGGACATACTGATTAACATGGGATCCAAACCACGGATAACTAGTGTATGGCAGTGTACAGTCACCCGAAACGGTACTCAACTCGGCGAGTAAACACACCCGATGTAGTTCAACTGCGCTAAAAATGGGAGAGTCTTTACATTCGGTTAAAACGTAGCCCATGCTTATATAAAGATATAAATGATTTCTATATAATATTCCACAAAAATTAGGCGTCAGGTTTGCTAAAACAAGTGTTGGATGAGTCGTGAACAATGATCGTCTACTCTTTAGGAGTAAAAATAAAACAAGAGAAATTTCACAAGATGATACGCCGGCGTTGCCAAGGTAACGCACCGTGAAGGGACTTTTCCTTATCCCGCGTCAATCATCCGTTCTTTTACTGACCATTACTCTGAGTACCCTTAGAGAAAACAGGAAAAGCCCACCAAAATAAAAGAAAATAAAAAAAAAAGTTTTAAAATTGGAGATAAGATAAAAAACATGGTATCAACAGCAGAAAAACAAGGACGAGACGGGAGAGGAAAACAAGCAACCTCGGCAGCAAATAGGAAAGGAGGGAGTTGGGGAAAAAACACAATTGTTCTGGCAAGTCTGCAATTTGAAGACAAAATCAACAGACCCCCTTCTGTTTTTACGACACCGTAGTACTTTGGCTAGGGTTCAATTATGTCCGTCAGCCTGCTTGCTTTGCTAATATAAACTTCTGCTTTGTGTTTTAGAATTTCCTAATCATTTCTTTGAAAATAAAGGGGAAAGTTTGCGGAATAATTATAGTTTCACTGTTCTGTAGTTGATATTTTCCTTATCTATTATCTGACGTATATTTTAAAAATTTACGTGTGCATGAAACATGTTGTCAGAGAATATACACCTCACGTTTTGCTGTAACATTATTTAGAACTAAGAGCAAGTGATTGAAATGGTAACATTAGCAGTTGTGACTCTGTTAGCGTTAGATTTATAAATTAGGATGTAAATAATGATCTTTTTAAACTTGTTTTTAACAAATTCATGCCTAATAATAATATACGTCTACAAGGTTTGTGTCAATAGACTGAAGCCTAAGGGATCTGTTTGATGTTCCTTTGTTCCTCCCGATCCTTTATATCGTATTAGCCTTGTTGAATTCAGCTCTATCTGCCATGCACAAGCAGTTGCTACTTTCAATATATTCATGGCAAATATTGGCAGAACCCATTGCTCAAAGATGACAGTTTCAGAATTTATGTTAACCCCATACTCAAGCAAAACTGATCATACACACATCCCACTTAAGCGTAACACATCACCACGTTTGAGAGCCGGTTGGAGCTAGCCTATAATCACACTATTAATTCTGCTAACCCCATGATACCATCCGTGAAGCTAACCGTTTGTTTTCTGTTATTTTAGTGATTTTATATATAAATATTGTTCATAAGATACATTGAAGTGCTAAAAGTCACGGGTGAGCAGCGTTACCGATTCGTGAGGTCATGCAAATTATCAAAGCTGTATCAGTTGTGATCTGACTTAACGTCGGTAGAGTGTGAACACCGGCTAGGCAGCCCATGGCAAAACGACGAGAATGATGAGAGATCGAACGAGGCATGTCAATGGCTGCCAGACGGAAAAGACATTCCAGTTCTGCAACAATGCGGGCATTCAACATCTTTCGATCAATGGGGTAACCTGTCTATCAAGAATACCCCAGGGAAGGCATGACTGCCCACCGTGACCAGAGGCATCTGGCTAGAATTGTCCATGGTAAAGGACAAGCAGCACTGGTCCAACTATCATCCACATTAGGTGCATCATGTACCACCCTATACCAATCAGGCTGATCTTCACCTTCCATGGGATATGGGAATCGAAGACCAACTAGTACATACTACAACACCAGACACAGCGCCGCATTTGAGCTTGTAACGCTGCTAGTTGGAGCCATGATGACTGGCACATTGGGGCGTAGTCCGATGTGTCAATTGTTTGAAGCTGTTTGTAGGGTTCGGGTGTTGCGTCGACCCGATAAGACCACACATCCCAGTTGCCAACAAGACAACGTGCAGGATGGTGATGCTTCCATACTGGTGTGGAATATATTCGCTTGGCATGGGTTCGGATCGCTGTTTCACCTGGACACGTCATTGACCGGCAACCTCTACGTTATAAATATTTAAATGTACATAATATAAGATATAAAAAGAAAGATTAGAATTTTTACTTGCAGCTTTTGGGTTAACTTTAGCTTTGCTGTGACTCGTGAGGATTTTAAACGAGTTCTTTTCATTAGGTGTTCAACAGAACGACTTCTTCTTGGTGACTCAGATGGACCACGATTTGAAGAAGTCATGCAAATGCATTAATATTTTAATTAATTTTTTTTATAATCATCTTACAAAGAGAATGGTGCATTCAGAGGTACCGAATCAGAAGGGGTAGAACTCTTCACTGCCGAGATTAAGACGATCCAGGACAGTCGCAGGACAACCCGGTTTCGAGTGCTTCTACATAGTAGTTTCATAAACAAATCGCGCTAAGATATCCACGTTGTTATCAGGCTCTTAGGTAATAATAATAATAAAATTCATAATGTGATTCCTTATTATTTGGCGCTGGATAGTACTTGATAATGACCAGGAGAACTACTGAAATAAATAATACCATTTTTCTCAGGAATCTTCTAGCTTGACATATAGATTGTGTTGTCTGGAGTTTTCGATAAAGAAATCGATTTTATATTGCTAATATTAGGATTAAGTTACGAGTATGTTATACTCTATATTCCCTGCTAGGTCCAAAGAGCTAGCAGGCCAGATTCGGCGATCAGCAAAGAAGTCTTTCCAAAGGTGTAGTGATTTACGGGCTGTGTGTGAAGTTGCCCCGTCTTGTTGAAACCAACCTTTTTCAAGCTCACGGCCATTAAACTGGTCTATGAATGGTTCCAGAATGTGAGTGCGGTAACGTTCTGCGTTTATGGTGTCGTCGAGAAAAAATGGGCCAATGGTACGTGTATGATTTAAGGCATACCATACCCCGACCTTCTGATCGTGTACAAGAATTTCTTTGAGTTCATGACTTTTTTTCAGTGCTCCAGAGATGACTTTTCTGGCTGTTCATATATCCAGAAAGATGAAACCATGCCTCTTACGACGCATGCAGTCCTTTGGAGGACATTTGAAGTATTTCCTGTAGGAGAAACTGTAACATCGTAAATTATGCTTCACTTTTATTAAAACTTTACTTAAGCCTTTTTCCACTGCATAGTAATTTTTTGTACACCATGTATAAATTTACAAAACATAAAACTTCTTTGCATTGAAATATGGCTTCATGGTCTGAAGCGAGTTTACCGAGCTTCTCTCAATCCACTTTTTAATGGCAACAAAAGGCTGCCATAAATTGAATCTCTCTTCAAATTTTCAGGCAAATTTATGGCCATCTTCACATTGAGAAACTTTGAATTTGACCTGATCAAGCTTCATTAACGGGATCATTTTATTGATCTTTAAAGTAATAAGTTTCAGATTAAATGCCCAATTAACGGCTCAATCTCCTCACAAGGGTCATATATCACACGGAATCAGCTACCACACCGTGAACTTGCTTTGTTGTTTTAAATTACTCAAGGATTTGTGCATTTTTCTTCCCCTTTTGTATTGCTTTAGGATAGACTCTTGGGCCACACCAGTATTCATTATTATTATTTTATGTTTATTAATGGTTTGTAATCTTTCGGTTCTCAAGATTTTATTGTTAAAGAATTTTCTTATGGAATTTCTTGCTGTTGTCTTAGCAAATTTTGTGATCATTATCTATCTTTATCTTACTTGGTTCTTCCTAATTAAAATAATCCGGATGGCTGTAGGTTTTTTAATTGTTTTGAGAATGTTTGTACTCGTTTTTTTGTCTAATTGACAAATGCCCTTCGTTTAATTTTTTGTCTTACTGTGAGACTGTGTACTATTTTAATGTTTTCAATTCCACTTTTAGAATTTTCCCCCTTTATAGCGCACATCCGTCGACTGTCTTCAAAGGCCAAAGTGGCTGCAAATACTTTGTAGTTTAATACTAGGCTAGATTAAAAACAAAACAAATGAATAAAAACATTGTAAAAAAAAACTCAAAAACAAACAGAAAACAAGAATAAAATAACAAGAAGAAGGAAGCACGCTCCGGCCCTGGAAGAAGCCGGTTTCCCCAAGGCGTAGGAGCATGCAACCAGCACCAAAGTGGATAAAATAAAATAGAGGAGGCCAGCCTCCTCCAAGAAGTCAAATAGTCCACAGGTATGTGTGCACGAAGTCGTCCCGAGTACAAGGGACAAGCGGTTTGCCTACTGGACAGGTACCTTGGGTAAAGATCACCCAGGCTGGGCATTTAATAGGAATGTGCCGAACAGTCTGGGAGACAACGCAGTCTTTGCAGTTAAGTGCAAGGGAGCGTTCTATCGAATGTCGGTGCGTACTGCAACTGTGCTCGATTCGAAGACGACATAAAGTGATTTGATGCCGTCGCTGCATTAGGGCTTCGCTCCACTGGAACAATCGCGGCGTGATGGTACGAAAATTTAAGTTCTCGTCAGCTGTCTTCCATCTTCTTCGGCAGGCACCCAGGGGGCTGACCTGATTTCTGACATGGAGTTAGAATGAGGAAGAGCGAAATGGTGATCTGGTCGCCCAATCCTCGCGGACTCTTTGGCGCCCTCCTTCTCCGCAATTCCTACATGTCCAGGACCCCAACAGAAGATATTCTCGACATCCGCCTGACTCGCGGCAACAGTGGCGTTACGAATACCACGAACCACGTTGTGGTTCGCGAGGAGGCGGTGGGAAATCTCCCGACGCAGGAGCATTCTCCCTTCTTCTTGTTTTTTATTTTGTTTATTTTAGGGTTTTGTTTTGGTTTTTAGTTTTAGGTTTGGTCTTTGACTTATTTCATATTTTAATATAGCCTAGTATTAGGCTTGTAATTAATTGATTACGATGACTTATGACCTTGTAGGGAGTCGTCAGATGGGTACTACATAAATTGTGAGTTGCTATAGATCATAATCTGGTCCTCGAACGGTGTATTGCAACCAGCTCGTCAAGATCTGCCACGGGTACAGTGAGAGCCGTTAGGGACTGAGGGGGATACCAGGCCCGCGCCTACAAGTGCATAATGCATGGCTTACGGGGCAGAGCAAGTGGCATGGTCCCAGAATCGACAAGTATTCTCTCATTGGTGGACGTGATGAAGGCACCGGTCGCCAGACGGAGAATGGTGTGGTGGATCGAGTCCACCTTCTGCAATACACACTCGGGTGCCAATGCGTAAAATTCGCATCCGTAATCAAGCTTCGAACGAACAATAGATCCTTAGTACCACAAGTGCTGAACAACACGGAACACAAAATGTCCATGGTACATATCTTAATTGCCAATTGCGTTCCAATAAACTTGAGAGAAAGAAAACTCTTATAATTATTGAGAAATAAAAAGGAAAACAAAACAAACCCTAGAGCAGAAGGAAAAAGTCAGTTACCTCGAGTGTCCATGATCTTTTCTGGTAACACATAATACAGATCGCTCAAGGTGAGCTATGAGTGAGGCCCTGAAGCAAACATAAGATTTATGGTTTGTTATTCGGCTGTCTGAAGATTGAAGCCCTGAAGGAAGTATAAGGTTGATTGGCTTGTTATTCGGCTATCTTTTCAATTGAGGCCCTGAGGTAAGCATAAAATTCATTGGCTTATTATTCGTCTGTCTTTACGATTGATGCCCCGAAGTAAGCATAAAGTTCATTGGCTTGTTATTTAGCTCTCTTTAAAATTGAGGCCCTGAAGCAAGCATAAGGTTCATTGGCTTTTTATTAGTTTGTCTTGGCGATTTAGGCCCTAAAGCAGCCATAAGGGTAATTGGCTTGCTATTTGGCTCTCTTTAAGATTGAGGGCATGAAACAAGCACAAACTTTATGTGCATAAAGTTCATTGATTGTTATTAGGTGGTGTTAAACGATTGAGTCCCTGAAGCAAGCATAGGGTTCATGGTTTGTTATTAGATGGTCTTTTCAATTAAGGCTCTGAAGTATGTATAAGTTTGATTGATTGTTACTAGTTGGTCTTTCAATCAACCATCCCCCTTTCTCTTTACAGTTCGCAGGGCAAAATTACTCGGACCGATATGTAATTTTTTTAATATAATAAACTCATCTTATTTTTTTGTTCAATGCTCTTTAGCTCCTGCTAAAAATAGGCTCAGAAGCCTGCTAAAAGTTACGAGAGAAGCCGCCTATTGAAGGCTCATTGATCAGGCTTCTCTGCAAGGTAAGAGTGGATGGGAAGGGAAAGGGAGGCTTTATCAGTCGACTTTATGTTGTTCTAATTAATTCGCTCCATAATTCCGCGTCTTCTGAAAATCAGGCAAATATAATGGCTCAGTGGACGTACATTTGCGTATGTGACAGTCATAAGGATTTACTTCTAGATTTGTGTTTGACTGTTGACAACAATGTTTCAAGTAACATATCCGTGGATTTCTCCTATAGGGTTCATATGTGTAGCTTTAGGTAAGGGATTTTTTCTCGTCTTTTTCTCAATCAGTCATTAAAGAAATCATTGGCTTCTCATTTTAGAATTTTAAATCCTTTTTAATTTATTTATTCTTTTTATCTTCTTTTTTTATATCAGCTAATTGAAGAAACCATTGGCTTCTATTTTTAAAATTTTAAATCCTTTTTAATTTATTTATTCTTTTTATCTTCTTTTTTTATATCAGCTAATTGAAGAAACCATTGGCTTCTATTTTTAAAATTTTAAATCCTTTTTAATTTATTTATTCTTTTTATCTTTTTTTTATATCAGCTAATTGAAGAAATCATTGTCTTCTCTTTTTATAATTTATCTCTTTCAATTTCTTTATTCTTATTTCTTTTCCATTTCTATATCAGATCAATGAAGAGATCATTGGCTTGTCCTTTTATAATTTTAAATCTTTTTTTAAATTTCTTTATTTTCTTCTTCACATATTGTGAGGATCGGAACCTATGGTCTCAAGTGGTCGTCACAACCACAGGCCACCACTCTAGACACAAAGGCAGTTCACATCTACCAAAGGGGATGTTTGAAGAAGGCTTTTAGGAAAGCCAGTGTAGATAGGGTAGACTCATATAAATGAAGATAAAATTATTTGTATAATAATCCAATTTAATTTCTTTCTTTTTTTTCTCTACTGCTTTTCTTAAAGCTCATCTCTAAACATCCTTTGGTGGTGCTATAAAATGCACGTTGGTAATTGGTTAGAGTTGTGGACTACAAATTGAGGACAGCTTGAAGGTTTATTTTTGAATCGTCACCATTTCCTGGGAAGGATTTCATGTATATACACACATGTAGGGTCGCCTAAATTATAAGCACAACTTGTGTACAATAAAAAAAATCATTTTAAAAGCCCCCAATTTGAAAGTTTCCTCACCATGGAAATTAAGTCATTGAGGAGAATGAGATCGTTCAACTCAACATCCTGAGAAAATTTGCTCAAACAAGCTAACACCAATCCTGTGCAATTGTGTGGAGGTAAAATAATCCCTTGGTAATTTCAATGGCCCAATAAAGGGTTAAGTGACAGTAAAACTGAAGGAGAGTACGCTTTGTGTTAATGGGTTAATTCAAATTAGATATTACCCACAAGGCCGACGAATGTTTACCACAATTTTCCCAATTGAGTTACCCGCATTTGGGCTAATTGCATGGTCGGCGAAAGGAACCATTTACCTTGAGGGAACCACTTTCGTGATAGTAGTAGCCTTCGTTTTGCCCGAGGGGTTACAAAGGGGGTTGATTTGGGGTCGTATTTGATGGTTTCATTGTGACGGAAGGATTGGATGGAGATTACCAAGGGAGAAAACATTTATTCTCATAATTTAAAGATATTTTGACAGAAGTTAAGATATTTTGGGACATGATGTATGAGTTACGTTTTGGCCAGGCTTCTAGCACCTATTTTAATTTTGGTTGTCCATTTTCAGTGGGTACCTAAAGTTTAACGCTAAGTCTAATCAAAGGTCACAACATGGCAGCCACATGAAATTCTAGCCGAATTGAGGCTTCACCTGGGGGCTGAACATGCCTAACGGGGCATAACTCCGCTCAACCATTGTAATGTCGTTTCTATTTAGTTTGTGTGTTTAATTTTATTAACGTTATTTTATACCAGGTAGGAGCGAAAATAATTACAGATTTTTTTAGAATAAAGATGTAGAGAATATTTATTAAAGTAGTGCTAAAGTAATGCTACAATGAATAATTACTACCTTTTCCTTTCCGATTATAAAAATATTGTCCATAATTTTCTTCGGTATTCGTCCCTATATTTTCCCATATAAAGATCACATTAGACATGTTTTACTCTATGAGATTCAGGAAGGTGTCATTGGTCAATGCAAGTACACCGGCAAAATCCATTCAGAGCACTTATGGGGATGATGTAGTAAATGAAAAAAGAGGCAGAAGGTGGTTTTCCAGTTTTTGAAGTGGGGGATTTCATTTTAAAAGACGGAACAAAAGGAGATCACACAAAAGAACTTGATTTCGAAGAGTCGGAAGTTGTTGTCACAACAAGTCCTGCTACAACTTCTAGGGATCTCGCAGAAAAATTTAACGTAACCAATACGACAGTCCTACTCCAACTGAAAAGGAGTGGGAAGGTTCGAGTGATTGGAAAATGGGTCTTGCACGAACCCGTCCATGCGTGAATCTGTCGAGTTGCCAAATTTCTCAACAACCAAGAGAAGGACTTCATCCAAAAATGATCATGTTGAGTGTATGATGGGATAATGAAGGAATTGTCCCTCCAACACGATAATGTTCGTCGTCACACAGCTCGAATGACCAAAGATCTCATGACCTTTCTCCTTCTGATTACTACTTGTTAAGGGGATTAAAAGAACCATTTGAATGGTCTTAGGTTGACATCGAGATAAGAGATTGAAAAAGAGCTGGATTCATATTTTGCATCAAAACCTAAAGAATTTTACAAGCGTGGCACTTATAAGCTTGTTGACAAATGGAAAGAAATACTAGAAGGAAATGGAGGTCATGTTTATGATTAAATATTTCTATAGTCATAAGTTCTTTCATTTTTATCATGTATCTTAAAATTGGACATTTATTTCGATCCAACCTGATAGTAATAGGAGGTCATGTTTCTTTGTCAAGGCCACGTTCACAGCCCTGGTCATTTTTAATGTCACGTTTCTCGTTGCCATTAATATCTACCTGTTACTGTCAATATCACAAGTGCCTCACTGTCCCACATTCGAGTCATCATTATTATTGATGAGTCTCTGGGCTTCTTTGGTTAATACAGTGGTCCCATACATTGGTATTCAATACTTCGTCCTCATCAACTCTACATATTAGAGACAATTCTGACTCACCTCCACCCTTTTCGTGTTGAACCTAACCATTAACGTTGAGCGCCACCTGACACAGACAAGGTTTGTGATGGTTGCTGCAAAACCTTGTGACAGGTATGACGTCGCCTGAATCACGTCACTTTCATCACGCCGTGCATGGGGCGTCATCCATGGTTGACGCGAGAGATAAAAGCAATTTTATTTTTACCTTGAGCCAAGATTTGCGATGTCGACGAGATTGAATGGACTATAACGTGCACACATGAGACTAGATCACGTGGGAGATTAAAAGACTCAACAGTAGCACCATACAAAAGGGAAAAGTTGATAAAAAGCTCTATAATTCAAGAACACCGCTAACTTTTAACCCTTTATTGACTAGCTGTACACTTTCATGTTTACCTTAAGTTTCACCTGTGAAAATTACAAGCATAGAGATTTCACCCAGTAAATCCCGGAAACCCAAGAAACGTTTCATCAATACAAAATTCCTACTTCGAAACTTCACCCAGTAAATTCTACCCAAGGAAAGTTTAACCTATACAAAATTCCGTTTACGAAGATTTCACTCAAGCATTTCTTTTTTTCAAGAAATCAAGCAAAAATGAAAATTTTGACGGAGAGATTCGATGGATAAGCATTTGCTGAGGAAATTCATCTGAAATTCATCTTTCATTTTGGTTAGTAAAGGACATTGAGCACCGCCAACGAAAAATAACAGCCTAACTCAGTCTTACGGTGAATTTGTATTCACACTTAAGAAAGAGATAATACAGCATTTTTTTATCGGAGAACCTGCCTCGGATGTCTGCCATTCATTAATTTCGTCTTAACTATGCCGACCACTTGGACTGACATAATTAAGGGCTTATGTGAAAACTGGTTTGAGGATTAGCCCACAGCGGGAGCATAAGTCAGAAGTTTTCTCGAAATTGGGACTTAACTGAAATTCTCGGGTGAAGAAGAAATTATCCTCATCCGAGGGACCCGGCTAGAATCATAGAGGAAAGTAGCACCCTCCTCTATGTAGTTGGAAGCGGTTTTTGGCGTAAGTACCCAAGATGGGGTGGCAAAACTTTAGCGCTCGTAGATTCGGCCGCTACTGCCATCAAGTCCACCATAGGTCATTCCTCTCAAGGTTCCCACTCGAGATCCATCCATCCATCATCACCCATCATCCTGGCAACATCTGAAAGGGGGACCAATTGGAAAATAGACGGGATCGTTCACTCCATATTTGTTTGCCCATACCTAGCCCAACCACTACCACCTCACCACTTCATTTTTTATCACACACCAAAACATAATAATTACACTTTAGTTTCAGAAAAGAAGATAAAAACAAGAGGACTTAATAGAAGGACACGGAAGACCATGGAAACCCTCAATAAGAGGGTCCCACTCAGGACCATCCAAGGAACTAAGGCACCGGGGAAGAGCAAGTTATGCGAAATACTCTTCGTCAACTTAAAAGTGTCCCTCGTCAAATTGATTGAAGTCTTTTCGGGCTTCATAGCACTTTGCGCAAAAAACAAAGACGTAGACCGGCTCCTATCAGAAGAGGTAGCTCAGTTCCCAAAGGAAGTCGGGGCTCGAAGCAACATTCACCCGACGAACTCAAGGAGGAGATTCAGAGGAGCAACCAATAGGTCAAAATTCGCAAAATAATCAAGTTTCGCGAGCATACCAACGTATTTAAAATCAGATTTGCGACCACGAACATGGCAAGGAAAGCGACCAGGGATAGACTCTTGGTATTCAATATGAGAATACCAGGAGATAACAGCGAGCAAGCGAAGTTCAATATCATACAAATGTGCTTCGTATGCTACAAACCTGAGACTCATACCACAGCGACTTGCCCCGAAAAAGAAATATTTCGGTGCAGCGAATTAGCTACTGAAGGACATAGATTAGACAAATATGAGTGTTCAAAGAATAAGTGCCTCAACTGTAAGGGGGAACACAAGACCATGGCCCTTAACTGCCCCAAACGTAAAGAAATTATAAAGAGAAAGGAAGAAGAACAGAAAAGGGCAAAGGAAATAACCTACGCCAACGCCGCCAAAAAGTTCGAACCAGCGAGGGCATCTCCGTCAAACTTTAGCATCACGAGCGACCTAATTTGCATCCTTATTTGCATAATACAGTCGCTAATACAGTCAGACCTGGTTGCTACAACGAAGTGCTAAACGCATTACTGAAGGAGAATAACCTGCCGTCAGTAAAAATGCCTACAAACTCAGAATGTTCGATGATTTTTAAGTAAACAGTGGTCAGAGGCAACAAACAAGTTAAGTCTGGGTTCGAAGCTGTAATCGAAGCTAAGCCCCCTCGTTGGAAGAATCCGAAGAGTAAGAGGAAAAGAACAATAGGAATAAGACGAAGAAGAACCCACCTCTTCGGATAGTGACGAGGGCCCATGCACGCGTACACGAGCTACGAAGAGCCGATCAATAACTCCAAGTCCTCCTCCGAAGATCGAAAAGCCTGGGCACACTAAAGCGGCCCCACAGGCGAAAGGAAGAAGAAGAATAAAAGGAAACACCGATAGTTAAATCTCATCATGCATCGGGGTGCACTAAGAATACTGGAAATTAACAACAACGGCTGGACGACAAAAATTACTCTCTACGAGAATGTATTCAGAGAAATTGATGCAGATATCATCTTAATTTCTGAGAACGGGATCGACACAAGAATTTCAGAGATGAAGATCTGGAATTACGATGTGTTGATCACAAATGACTCGCAAGAGCACTTCGACATAGCCTCTATTGCGATAATGAAAGGGATCAAATACAAGCAAATCAGAAATCTAGACGAATCCTATCTCTCGATTGAGGTCGAACTCGACATTGGTAATCTAGTCATATTCAACGGGTACCAACCGCTAAGGAGACGGTACTTACCAATACACTCTCTCAATGGCCTATTTGGCAGAAGAGCCCCAACTATATTAATGGGGGATCTGAACGCCAGATGTCGGGAATCCGGTTACAGGACCTACAACGGAACTAGAAGGAGCCTAGACACTTTGCTGGGGAGAAATATTGTCCAGCAGATAGGCCCGGAATTTCACACCTTTGTCAGAGGAGGGAGTACTACGAAACCAGACATATTCTAGCCAATCGTCAGCTACCATTTAATTACTACATGAAACCAATTCAGGTACCATGTAGCAATCATATAGGGATCCTGCTTACCATCAAAGGGAATCTTATACAAGTCCCAGCAGTAGTTAGAAAATCAGCCTGGGCACGGCACGCACGCCTTCTCGAGGACTACCATCCGCCCAACTTGGATGAAGCCATTCGCGAGGAAATCAACGAGGCACTCGACGACCAACTCCATGACCTTAATAACCATCTTATCAACGTAGATAGAGCTTTTATCCCTAAATCAGAGTATAAGTCCGTCTCAACCTACATATGGACTGGATACATAAAGGATTTATACCGTGAGATGAAATTATTGTATGAAATTAACAGTAGAAATACATCAATTCACTCGATACAATGAAGTAAAGAGTTCAAAGAAAAGCTCAACTAGTTGATTCTTGAACAACAGTGGAGACACTGGGGCGATGCGATCGAGAGCCTCGATCATGATGCATCTCCTAAAGATTTTTGGATTAAAATTAATCGCCTCAAAGGATCCACTGGGACCAAGAAAAATGAAAATACTAAAAGAAGAAGGAACCATCGAGACAAGAGAGAAGAATAGAAGAAATATTCCGACGTTATTGGGAAAGAATATTCAATATAACTGAAGAAGAGAACGAAGACTATGACATAGAGTTTGAAGGCAATATCATAGACGAGCTTAATACACAAATACATAGGATGCACCCTCACCACCAGGTGGATAGACAGCGCACGGATACGCCGAGATCACCGAAGAGAAACTAGTCGGCGCGCTCCGCTCATTCCGTCAGAAAGCCCCTGAACAATCGGGGCTCACAAAGTTAAATTTTGAAAAGGCACCAGCCAACGTCATCGAAGGAATGATAAGGATATTTACGCGTGTCTAAACACGGGATACTTCCCAGATGCTTACAAAACGGCGAAAATGATTTTCTTGGCAAAGCATGGGTAGAGCCCAAAGTTGAGAGAGAGCTACCGGCCAATTTCACTTCAGAATTTGGTAGGAAACTCTTCAAGAAGATCCTCGACCAAAGACTGCTGTCTCACTTGGATGGGAACTATCTCTAGAACGCATATCAATTCGGGTTTAGAAAGAAGCGAAGTACGGAGATGGCAATAAATGTCATCGCGGAAAAGCTAACCCAAGCCAAACGGGAAAGGAGTTACGTGGACATTGTTTTCCTGGATGTGTCAAAGGCGTTAGGTGGCAACGGGGAATGCATTTTAAGATTCTACGGCTGGGCCTAAGTGAAAACTTAGAAAGACCTCTCTGTGACTATATCATGGAGAGATCAGCGTATATCAGTTTAGGGTGCATGGACGAGCCAAAGTTTCGACTCAATGCGGGCCTCCCGCAGGGGAGGGGGTGGCGTACTCTGTCCCCAATCTCCAATCGATTTGCACCGAATATATCTCAGACCCTGCCAACCTCACTTGCCTCAACATTCAATTCGCCGATGATTTTAGCCATATAATCACTTGTCCATAAGGAACGCGCCTATGCAAGCTCGTATGACAGCGGAACTCGAGAGATTATACATCTATGAGGCACAATGGAAGATCTGAACAAACCAAGAAAAGTTCAAAGTAGTCCCCATTGGCAGGAGACTACTATCTCTTGTCAGGTTGGGGGATAGACAATATCCCTACACCACGGAGTGCAATGTACTCGAAATGAAGATTACTTCATCCGGGTACAGGAAGCTCGTGCAGATAGAATCTCCAAGGCCTCAACTGCATTCAGAACTCGATATATGTTCAGAAATCTCCGCAAAAGCAACAAGAAAAAGATCTACAATACACTTTTAAGATCTACGTTGCTGTACACCGCTTCCGACCTCTCTTGTGTCTAGAAGACACAAAACAGAAAACTACAAACATTGTAGAATAAATGCGTGTACCTAATTACGGGTGCACGCAGGCGAGAGAGAAGACGCCAAGAAGAACTGCACCTGGAAGCGGGGATAACTCCCATTAACAGAGTCACAGAGAACGGACACGGAATATGCTGAAAATGGTTAATCGAGAATTGAATGAAGAAATCATTCAAATGATTAACCAGAACAGAAGAGCTATATGTCGCTCCAGATTTCCAAGCTCCGCTAACCTAGTGGCTGGCGTAGCCGAAGTGCCGTTCTGCGCATAAAAGAAATGTATATTTATCATCGAATGTGACAACAAACCAATTAAGACTCAATACGAGTATTTCCAAATTATGAAAAATCACCGATTTTGACCGAACAAGACTCACCAAACCAAACATGACGAGAATAAAGAAGAAAGGAAGAAACAATAAACACTAAATTTCACACACTACAAAATAAATAAGAAAAAATGAAAACTCAGCAGAGAGAATAAAGTATTTTATTACATAAACAATAGCAAATGCACATAACATACCAAAGAACATTAAGTTGATGAAGACAAATGGCTTGAACGCCATACAAATGAAAACTCTAATCAACAACAACTAAAACGACACACAATAATAAAATAATGAAAGTGATAGGCCTGACCACCAGGCATCTAGCTTCTCTTTGCACCCTCCCACACTACTTTATCTCTTTACCCCTTATCTATTTTCATCTATCTACCCACACACAATTTGTATTTGTATTGTAGGCAAAAAATAAAGTAAAAAAAAATTATTATATATTTAAAACATTAGTTAGGTTTGGTTGGTTAAGCTGGTGTGTCTTTTGTTTTTCTTCCCTTTTTTACTAATAATCTAGGTCAATCTATGTAAAACAGCTTTAAAGTTTTAAAATTAACCCTAAAAAATTAAGAAAAAATAAAAACTATTTCAGCTTAAAAATGATTTTAACAAAACTTCTTGGGTACAATTTTCCTTCGTCCGACTTCACATAAGTAGTGTTAGCTTATGTGACAAAATATGGTCTACATGGTCACCTCAATGATGAAATTTTTAGCTTTCCCCCGAATTGCTAGCTTTTTTTTATTTTGTACGTTATAAGTATTTACCCATGTTGAAACTTAAAGGGGACAGAAAATGGGTTGTAAAAGTCTAATATTGTGGCCAAATTCAAATTCATAGGGGTGAATTCGCCCAAATCGGAGAGGTACTCAAGAATACGGGTTTGATACAAACTTGTGGTAGGCCCACGGTATGTCTTCACAATACTGCATGTTTGTTTTCTCAATATCTATTTTAGTATATGAGTTCAATAAATCATAACATCTCTGTATTTTCAATAATCATTATTATATAATTTTAATATTCTTTATTAACACGAAACTGAAAAGGAGCTAGAAATTTTAAATATTAATAGATCGGTGAACCGGTGTATTAGGGGGTGAGAGAGAGAGTGGAAGTGGTGAGAGAGAGAGTGGTGAAAAAGGATGAGTATGAAGTTTGAGAAAAAGGTAAATAGAAAGTTTTGGAGTTAGTGAAGATGCAGTTGTAAAGTGGTTCAGAAAACTGGCTAATAATTTCTTAAAGTTATGTTAGTTTGTGTCATAATATAATTAATTATTCCCCAGTGTAATGAGTGGTTCTGGTATGAATTAAATCACAATGGTAAGATCGATAACTCTTTTTACTCTAATTTTTTGTTTATTTAACATTCCAGTCATGCTTTTCACTTTGTTAGAACAATTAATAATTGCACATTTCAATCATCTTTCCTATTTAGTATTGGGTTCGCATATACATAGTTATCAGGTCGTATCTTTTAAATTTAATGGGATTTCAAAATGTAATTTTCTTTTCTTTTCTTTCATTTCATGTCGGTGATATTCGAGAATACAAAAATTGAATACAAACTACTTTTCACAAAGTCGGTTCGATTCTTCCTTCTTATCCTCATTTTTTTTGCACTCAATTTGTTCTCCATTTTGTAATCAATCCTCGGGAATATTTACAATTTTTGTACGTCCAGAAATGGGCTCGGTGAGAAATAAAGTTTCCTCTGTAAAACATTTGGAGAGGGGTTTGGTGGGAATTAAAGTTTCCTCTGTACAACATTTCGAGAGAGGTTTGGTGGGAACTAAAGTCTCCTCTGTAAAACATTTGGAGAGAGGTTTGGTGGGAACTAAAGTCTCCTCTGTAAAACATTTGGAGAGCAGTTTAGTGGGAACTAAAGTCTCCTCTGTAAAACATTTGGAGAGCGGTTTGGTGGGAACTAAAGTTTCCTCTGTAAAACACTTGGAGAGTCGTTTGGTGGGCACTAAAGTTTCTTCCGTAAAACATTTCGAGAGGGGTTTGATGGCAAATAATATTTACTCTGTAACATATTTGGAGAAGGGTTTGGTGGCAATTAAAGTTTCCTCTATAAGCCATTCAGAATAGGCGTTGGGTGAGAACTAAAGTTTGATCTGTAAACTTTGCTTTTATTAATATCTCTTTACAAATCTCCATCTCACTTATCACTCTCTTCATTACATCAGCTAAATTAAAGCAACATATATATATATATATATATATATATATATATATATATATATATATATATATTTACTTTCAATTATTTTAATAATTATTTAGACTTGATTTTTCTTTAATTACAGCTATAATTCTTCGTGGCTTCGATCTTTCCTCACTCAGTTTGTAATTTTTCATAAATACGATTCTATTTTATTTGAACTTGTGGTATTTCACGTTACTTTCCCAAACATTCACCACACGTGTCCTTTTGCATTTACGTCTGACCTCTGTGTCCGCCAGTCCAGGGGTGATCCTCATTTTCCAAACAAACTTTTCGTGTTGTTGGATAATGGCATGGGAAATTGTCCTGCTAAAATAGAACTTTATACTTTTGCACTCGAATAATAATGACTTCTAAATGATTCAAATATACCAGGCAAGAAACAAAATGTTCATTTATAATATATACACGAAAAACGAATTTAAACTTAAGGAATATACAAATGGGGCCCTACATTAGTTAGACCTTCGTGTCTGACGTTGCCTATACTTATACACTCATATATATATATATATATATATATATATATATATATATGCTGAGGGAAAAAAGAGTGGAAAAGATGAAATCCTTTCCAATTCAGCAAAGATTATGTAAAAGATAATGTATATTTTTAATTAACTTTTTAGGAATAAAAGAATCCATTATCTTGATTGAATAATAGGAAAATGTTTCAATTTTCTGCAAAGTTGTCTATCAAGGATAACGACTTAATTAAGAAATATAACGACGAATCCTTTTCTGCTGAGTAAATTCTAATTAAATTGTTAACTGAATCTTGCTGCTCTAATTGGACCAAATTTCGGTTGTTTGTGATGCGATTGAAGCATTAGGGAAAGAGCCATATGCTCTCATCCCCTTTTCACTATATTCCAAATATCATTTTTTCCTTCCAGGATTGTTGATTTATAGACTCCATTACAATCTGTAAAATTGTATTTGTAAGATCAGTTCATTATACTTATTGAACAGTGGTAGGAAACAATAAAAATGAACTAAACCTCCTTCAGACCACATAAGTGTTTTGTCTTGTTGAGTATTTTTTGACAGTTTCGTGTCGAACTTGAAGAACCTTTAAAATAATTTCATTTCAGCACCACTATTTAGATATCTTGGTTTCTTATATCAGTCTCTTGGATTTTCTTTAGTTATATTCATGTTTTTCTCTCCTATGTCTGATTATTCTTTTTTCAGTAAGCGTCTTCTCATTCGCTACCACTGGAGCGTGGCAGTCAATAGATTGCAATTAGGTCCAATCTAATCCAATAAATATTGTTGATATGTATATTAATAAGAGCACTAAACGGCAACTCAAACTTGACGTTTAATGACGAGCAACTCGTTTTCGGGGCCGTCTCTTTTCTCACGAAATCAAGCCTGTACAGTTGCAACAATTAGTCATGTCTTTTCGCTGAATTTCGTTCAGGGTGTGACAATTTAATCACTTCATCACTAACTTTATAATTTAAGAATGAGATTTTTTTTGAGTATTTGAATAATAATTTCATCTTAGTTTGGTTATGACTTATTTTTTTATCAAAGTTATTTCTAATAATTATTTTATAATATCAAAAAACAAAATGGTGAAGTTCAAAAATAAATATAAGTATCGAAATTTTGTGAACTTTTTAAAACCCAAAGAATTACAAATGGTGAAGTTCAGTTAATTTATTTTTATATATCTTCTTCTATAACTATATTTTAGCAACGTGATATCTTGAAAGGGGGGAAATTTAGTTTAGAGTTCCTTTTTAAAATTATTATAATTGGCGAAATTCAGAAAATTTATAAAATTTTAACAATGGCTGCTTTTTTTTATATTTTAAATTTTAATCTTAGTAGCGAAGCCATTGCCTGGATTTTCTTATAATAAAATTAATAGAACTAATCAAACATTGTAGTTGGTTTTATTATGCTTCTATCATAATTTGAATGAGAAATATAAAAAAAATTAGAGCCCCAAACCATTTTATTAATAAATACAGTCAATTGATGTGCGCACTCAATATTTACAATCAGGCTCAGTGTTCTTCAGAACTGCTTTGATTCGCGCTGGCAAGCTAAAGAGCAAATTTGTGATAGTATCGAGACTAATTGTGGTACATATTTGTTGAATAAGCGCCAGCAAATGCTCACAATTGAATGGTTTCTTTTTATCAACCACCCACAAATTCTCTATTGGGTTTAAATCTGGCAAATTTCCTGATCAAGGTCCCAACAGTTCGATGTTATTTTCATTTAAGAACTTTTTAGAACTTTGTTCTTTTGCTTTGTGGCAAGATGCGCCATCATGCTGAAAAATACAGTAATCAGCCCCAAATTGGTCCTGAACTTTTTCGGTTAAGTTGCTGATGAAGTTTGTTTATGCTACAAAATAAATATGCGAATTTTACGAGTACATAACTCATTATATCTCACAAATTAATGAACTTTATGACTTCCTACTGATGGCCCTTAAATTTGTGCTTTAGTGCGCATTACTGACCTAAAGTTTTAACTGTGTTCTGTTCCATTCATTTTTGTTTTTTTGCCCCTTCTATTTTATTCTTCTCGTTTATTTTACGCTAGTAATGCTTTGGGTTAAAATTTGAAAAAAAATCAAGAGTTGCTTAAAAGCTCAAGGTGTGGCAATATAAGCTTAAATGAAGTTTAATTAAAAAAAACTCTGGAGGATAAGTTCTTAAGTATTGTTGTAAGACACTATGTAATTGAAATAGATTTAAGTGAATATGATTGTAAAAAATATTGCAAAATATTGTGGAGGAAAAATTGCTCACTGAATCGTTTTGATCCCTTATTTATTTTCCGAAAATAGAATTGAGTTGACGAATTTATAAATTCTGAGATCATTGGAGGATGTTTTTCGGGATAAATTTGTATGTAGGGAACCTTAGAAAAAAGTTTAAATTTCCTAGTGAAAAATATCCATCTTGTTTTTTAATTTCCCTAAATAAACGTTTAAATTTCCTAGTTAAAAATATCCGTCTTGTTTTTTAATTTCCCTAGAAAAAAGTTTAAATTTCCTAGTTAAAAATATCCGTCTTGTTTTTTAATTTCTCTTAGGGTTAATAGATTATTGTGTCTGTCACATTGACAACTTTAACTTTTATCAGTCTTCCATTTTATTCAAACGCTATCCAACTGGTTTGATGTTTACTATGCTCCTAATTTGGCCGGGTTGGTGGCGACTGCCAACCTGGCTTGGCGCACCTTCAATTTAGGTCCTCACTGAAAATTGGTTATAAATGTTACTAGCAAATAATGTTGGTGGTTAAAACTTTTTTTATTTTTAAATAAATAAAACAAAATGTCGAAGTTTTTATTCAATGCAGAGAAACAACTTGAATTACTAATATGCAAATTCAAAAATTTGGCAAACATGTATAATTTTATTACACTTCTAAATATGCAAATCTAATTCTATTTTAGAGAAAACTACCGAAATATCCTGAACGAATACCTATTGAAATATATTTCAAGGATATTTTGGTATTTTTTCTTATACCTTTCTCCTGATATTGGGAGTTTTTAAGTCGTGGTTTCTATTTTAATTCATGCATTTAATTTTTATTTAGAAGTTAGCTATTGGTGAATGGTTCTTGTTTGATATATTGACATTACGACGGCTGCCATATAAATGGAAGCCATAGATTGGATTTAATGCCAACCATGTCCTCAATAGCCTAATAGGATATGTACCATGCGCCTCGAATGGGTAGGTAAGAAGCAAGGCTGTGGAGTCAGTAGGCTAAAATCCCGACTCCGACTCCTTAGATTTTCAATAGTTCGATTCCGACTCCGACTCCATCTCCGGGATTTATCTAATAATCTTAAAAATCCTTTTTTGCAAAAAAAAAAAAAAACTACGATGATGGCTTTCCATCTTTATTGAGTTTATCATCTGGCTATTTTCCAACTGATATTTTATAAATTTTCAGCTTAAGTGGTTGAATAAACTAAAGTACGGCATATGGAAATTTTATTTGTAAAAGAAAACCAAATTCAGAGTTGTGGGACATTTCAAGAGAAAAAAAAATCCTGATTTTGCATAATTAAAACGAAAATTTAAAAAAGAAATATATCTTAATTTATATGTATATAAAAAAAATCATATACAAATTTATATGAGAAACAAAAAATAAGGGACTAAAAATTTATTTAATTATTATTTTTTTAAGGAATTATATAACTTCTGCAAGATTTTGCTTAATTGAAGATCTCAGATGTGATTTTCAAAGTTTCAATGCAAAAAACGATCTTTCAACAGTGACTTGAGTCAGGGGGAAACGCAGTTACTATCATAGCTGCAGGTTTTATAACTTCAGGGTAGGTTTGGATACGCTCATGTAGCGCTATTTTACAAAAGTGATTATATTTGAGTATCTCTTCAACAGCTGAATGGAATTCCTTTTTCAGATCTTTCAAAGTTTGCATCAAAAGGTTCATTTCTCTCCGGTTTCATTCGCTTTCTCTTTTCTTGTTCTTTCTGATTGAAATATTTTTTCCAAATTTAATTCATCATTGGAAAAGAAAGAATGAATATGTTCTTTTTAGGGTCATGCATACCCCTATATACTTGCACACTCATATATATATATATATATATATATATATATTTATATATATATAGTAGTGGTCAAATAATTGTGGATTTCTTGAAAATTCGTAATTTTTCTGGGAAAAGGTTACATAAAGTTATTTTTATTGACAAGTAATCAATTTATTTTCCTACATATGGCACAAATATCCTTTCTTACAAAGATTAATACTGTGTTTGAGCTCCTTTGCCGCTTTAAGTGCTTTAACACGCTCTGCCATGCCAGGGATTAAAGTTCTGCATAATTGCTTGATGCTGTCAGAGTGAAACTAAACGTAGATAAGACGTTCTATGAACTTTGCTTTGGTTGTCATGGGAACTTTGTGTATTTGATTTTTTAGAATATACCATAAACTCTTTATAGGATTTATGTCTGGGTAATTTCCAGGCCAGGATAGCAGTTGAATGACATTTTATGCACATCATGTCTTAACAGATCGCGCCGTATGACAAGGAGCCGAGTCTTGCTGAAATATTCATGATCTGTTACCGAACCATTTCCTCATTTGAGGTACCAAACGGTTTATTAGTACTTCAATATACTTATACTGATTCATTATACCTTCAACAATCTTCAAGCGACTTGTCCCATGTACAGAAATTGCTCCCCGCACCATGGTTTTCAGTGAATGTTTTACAGTCTTTTTAAGACACTCTGGCATAAATTCCTCACCTGACCGCCACCGCACATGGTCATAAAGTACTACAATAGTTGACTCGTCCGAAAACATAACCTGCAACAATATAAAACACTATACAAGTCCTGAAAAAACCTGTGATGGTGGTAGTAGCAGTAGTTAAGCAGCCAGACAAATTATGACTTGAAATTATTTCATTCAACATGAGCGCGTAGCTAGTAGGTAAATCAGAATGTGCCTACTACAATAGGTACAGTATATTCTCTCATGCTTAATAAAGAAAGTAACTGGTAAATGTACCATTCTTACCTGTTCCCATTGCTAATAAGTCCAATCAGCATGAGCATTAGCCCAGACTCAAAGTGCCTGTATCATGGCTTTGGTAAGCTTAGGCTTCTTTCTTAGACGGTAGGCTCGTAATTCATTGTCCCTTTAACCTCCTATTTACTGCTATTCGAGAAAGACTAATAGCATCTGCTAACACTTTGCTTACAATCTTCCTACAAGATTTGCTTTTGTCCTTAATAGCTATTTGTTTTATTTTCCTGTCTGTTCTTGGTGTCGATTTCGTCCTGTGACAACATTTTCCAGTCCTTGCTGAATCTAAATTATGACCATTTAAATTTTTTTCTTTATATTACTTACTGTTTGAAATAAAATTCCCAATTTCTTTGCAATATCTTTCTGTTTTAGTGCACTATCACTTAATAGAACTTTGATGTCGAATTTTCAGAGAAATCAAGTCACTGACTTTATCCATAACTGTTCACTTTCTTTTATCTATTACACTGCAAGAAAAAATGTTTCTATTATCCACAGGCTAGCAAAATTCACACTAGTTGAATTACTTGGTTGCCGCGGAGTGCAAAACCGAATCGGTGTTGCCTTCTTTTATTTCAACAAGTTTGGCATAAAATGAAGCAAAAAACTTTAATATTTAGTCTTCAAAAATGTACAATAGTTATTTCATACTAATATGGTAAAATAACCTCATTATTGATTAATTAAAGAGGCTTAAGTTACTTTTTCCCTGAAAAATTACGAATTTTCAAGAAATCCATAAGAATTTAATCACTAATATATATATATATATATATATATATATATATATATATATATATATATATATATATATATATATATATATATATATATATATATATATATATATATATATATATATATATATATATATATATATATATATATATATATATATATATATATATATATATATATATATATATATATATATATATATATATATATATATATATATATATATATATATATATATATATATATATATATATATATATATATATATATATATATATATATATATATATATATATATATATATATATATTTATGTCAGTTATTTTAGCATTAAAGGTTGCAATATAGTTGTTGTTTTTTTTCAAAGGAATTTATTGGAAACCATACATTTCATATTGAATCATCCATGTTGTTTACAAACAAAAGCCAGTTATGTGGTGATTGTGCATTCTTCCTAAAAAATTTTGGAAGCTTTTCTAAGAATCTTCTTAAAAGATTCCGAGAAGACTTTCATAGTGTATACATGTAATGTATGTGCGTACAACGCTATAAAAGTTATTTAGGGATATATTTTAGACAGAAGTGTGAAATATTGTTTTGTTACTCCCGATCCTAAGAAAATTTCAGAAACATAACTTACTATAATTATCTATCTTTATAAAATAAAAACTAGAGTCAGAGTCGGTTGTTTTTAACCGACTCCGACTCCACCACAAGTGTCTCCCACTCCGACTCCACAGCCCGGTAAAAAAATATACCCCAAAACACATACCTATAAAAATATCCACTTGTCTATTATACATCCATTTCAATTTGTATATATATATATATATATATATATATATATATATATATATATATATATATATATATATATATATATTTATATATATATGGATAAAACCACAGTAATAGAACTAATTTTATATGCGAAACCAGGTTTCGACGGAAACATCCATCATCGTCAGTCTCTGGTGGACAAGTGAAATACGGAAGTTGCTTAACGTACAATATCCGAAAGGGGATATTGCAGCTCAATGAATGTTTGGATGATTGTATTAATTTCGTCTTGCAAGAAACAAGGATCACAAATGCGATATGCTCTCAGGAACATGCAAGAAACTACCGACCTTTCAACGGATGCATCGTATCAGGAGAAATAATGAATGTAGGCAAGACGAAATTAATACATACAATCATCTAAACATTCATTGAGCTGCAATATTCCTTTTGGTTCATAGAAAGTGTCACTATAAAGCTAGAACCATCTATTTCTCCCCAGCTAATTACAAGGAAAACAGATGTGATAAATATTATGTTACCTTCCAATACTCCTCCAGTTAATCAATTTCAAAAAGTTGGCACGGACCAACAACATCAATGTTGCCTTTCAGTACGAAAATACGATCAGAAATAGCTTATCCAAAAATAGATCGATCGATAAAGAAGATGGAGTTTATTTTGTTCCCTGCAAATCATGTAATGAAGTATATATCGATGAAAGCAGCAGATTTTCCAAGAGAATGAATGGAGATAAATGCCATATGCGACGTGGTGCCTTCTCCTCGAGTTGATTTCTACATATGTCTAATGAAAATCATCAAATTGGTATTGATAATGCCTAAAATAGTTTATAAATCTCACAATTATATATATCGACGTTTAATTGAATGGGCACTTATAAAGGAAATTCCCAACTTTAATACTTCCGACGTTAATTTAATACTAATACCTTAATAAGCTTCTCAAAAATGCCGCTACAGTCCTGCATCATCCACCTTAGCCCCAATGATTTGTGTATTTGTACGTTAAGTAATTTCTGTATTTCACTTGTCCACCAGCGACTGACGATGACGGATATTTCCGTCGAAACCTGGTTTCGCATATAAAATTAGTCCTATTACTGTGGTTTTATCCCTATATTATACGTACGTTACTGTACTTCTTTGGATATATATATATATATATATATATATATATATATATATATATATATATATATATATATATATATATATATATATATATGTTTATATAAAGATAACTAAATATCATATACAGTAGATAAAGAGACCTGAATATAATATAGATAAAAGGAACTAAATCGTCTAAATAAATAGAACAAAATATCATGTAGATAATGGGAATTAAATATCATATCTATAAAGAGAAATAATATAATATAGATAAAGAAACTAAATATCATATATGTAGATACTGAGAACTAAATATCATCTAGATAAAGAGAATTAAATATCATATAGATGAATAGAACTAAATATCATGTGAATAAATAGAACTAAACAACAAATAGGCCCAGAGATCTGAATAGGACAAAGATAAAGAGAACTAAGTATCATATAGTTAAAGTGAACTAAATATTCTATAGATAGAGAGAACGAAGTATCATAACATTAAATAGAACTAAATATAAATATAAAGAGAAATAAATGTCCTATAGATAAAGAGAATAAATATCATATATGAAGAGCATTCGATATCATATAGATAAAGAGAACTATATATCACAAAGATAAGGAGAACTAAGTATCTTAATGTTAAAGAGAAATATCTTATAAATAAAAACAATCTGGATAAAGACAGAATATCATATATCATATACAGATATAAAGAAAGTAACAAAGAGCGAGACGGAAGAACTCGTAGATAACCTCTTGTCATTTAACTCTTTTTATTTCTTTGAAATATTGTGGAAGAGGTTCAGACAGTTCTCATATTATACATAGGCTAATGATTAATTTAATTAGCCTGTTAGATATCTTATATATTACTCCCAATTTGTATTATTACTAATATCCTATATATATATAGTTCATTAGTTCTGAAATATTCCTTTTATTGGTGTCAACTAGGAATTACAAACAAAGATCATGGGAACGCTTTTCAACCATTAAAGATCCATCTACTGCGATACTGGAAGCTATGTATTACTATGTAATAACTTGAATTCCAATACAAATTCATGTGTGAATAACTTCCCGCAAGAGTGAAAATTTTCAAAATTATTTTGAATTTCTTACAATTTACTTATTGAATCACTTAAAACTTAATTAACTCATTTAATATCGCCTTGAAGTCGTATTTTTGAGAGATCTCAAACAAACAAGATTCGTTAAACCGAAATCTCTTCTTCGCTCTCGATTCGCATGATAAGCAACATGTTAAGAATCCCCAAATTTTCTGCCTTATTCAGTCCATCATTGCTGCATAGAATATATCGTGTTAATGAGATGTATTCATGTTTGCTTCCTACAAATATTGATTCAGAAGTTAATTCACATGGATTTGGTGTAAGAAGAAGTACAATGATAATTTCTCCAAGTGAATTCAGAAAATAACACGATAACTTTAGTGGAAACTTATATTTAGCTCTCATTTATAAGTGGTATTTGTTAAATGATATTTTATCAAAGAAAACCGTTTAATCGGCTGTGGCTAAGTGGCGAAAATGATTACGTAAGGGAAAATCTGTTTTACTATAGGATTTGGTATATTAAAGGGATTATAATAAAATGTAAATACTTTATTTTAATTTTTGATTTGTCATTTGCCAAACTTTATCTTTATGATTAGTGAATTTCTTCATGATTTTTGTCTCAATGAGAATAAGTTGATGGAGGAATTCATCATATCACATATGAATCTCCCAAATACTCAGGTAAATAATAATCGAAATTAGGAGAAAGGTGTGATAAAAACGCTAGTCAATTTGACTTCGAAACCACGGCTCTTTTTTAACCTAAAAGGAAACCCTATCCTGAATGGTTTCTGAAACCTCTACTGATAAAAACGCTAGTCAATTTGACTTCGAAACCACGGCTCTTTTTTGACCTAAAAGGAAACCCTATCCTGAATGGTTTCTGAAACCTCTACTGATAAAAACGCTAGTCAATTTGACTTCGAAACCACGGCTCTTTTTTAACCTAAAAGGAAACCCTATCCTGAATGGTTTCTGAAACCTCTACTGATAAAAACGCTAGTCAATTTGACTTCGAAACCATGGCTCTTTTTTGACCTAAAAGGAAACCCTATCCTGAATGGTTTCTGAAACCTCTACTGATAAAAACGCTAGTCAATTTGACTTCGAAACCATGGCTCTTTTTTGACCTAAAAGGAAACCCTATCCTGAATGGTTTCTGAAACCTCTACTGATAAAAACGCGAGTCAATTTGACTTCGAAACCATGGCTCTTTTTTAACCTAAAAGGAAACCCTATCCTGAATGGTTTCTGAAACCTCTACTGATAAAAACGCGAGTCAATTTGACTTCGAAACCATGGCTCTTTTTTAACCTAAAAGGAAACCCTATCCTGAATGGTTTCTGAAACCTCTACTGATAAAAACGCTAGTCAATTTGACTTCGAAACCATGGCTCTTTTTTAACCTAAAAGGAAACCCTATCCTGAATGGTTTCTGAACCTTTTACTTGAGCTTGAGCTTGAGCTTGATTGTACAGGAGCCTCACGTGATGGTAGGCTGGCCTTTGTAACGGCGGCACCTGTAAGGGAAAATAAAGAAAAAGAAAAACAGAAAAAGGAGAGAAGAAAAAAGAAAAAGGGTACATATCACTCTCTCGTTCTCAACTGCGCCACCTCCGCTTTCTATTCCTGTACTCTACTTCTGATACACCACATCTTCTCAAGGAATTCCTTCACCACCACAATCATGTTATCAGTCGTCTCTCTCCCCAAACCTAGAATTATTATCATCTATTCTCTTCCTGTTTTTTCAACTCTGACATTCCTTGTACACCCCATTTCAGCCAAGACCTCTTGCATCATTTCGTGCCTCTCTCTGTAGTACTCTGCACACTCCAGCAATACATGCTCCACAGTCTCGTCCACACCCATATAACACCTCTGGCATACCTTACTATGTGATTCAGACCACCTATAGTTCCTTGCATTTACATCCATGCATTGGGCCCTAGCTTGGAAGATAAGATCCCCACCCAGGCTTCCATCATACCACTTGACATACATAGGGGTATCTTTCTCTCTAAACAAATCTAAGGTCTTCTTTTGTAACATGTCATTTTTCCATTTGTTCATTCCCATCCTTTTGACTACGCTCTCTATCTCACATCGAAGTCCCTTCCATACTTATCTACAACATCCAGCATCCTTTGCAGCTCCTCAGCTGATTCACTCATCACTACCACATCATCTGCATACAGCAACATGTATATTTTGTCCTGTCGTACTCTCACACCCACATTCATTCTCCTTACTCTTGCTGCTAATACTTCAGTATATATACTAAAGAGGGTAGGTGACAGGATGCATCCTTGCCTAACACCTCTTTCACTCTTCACCCAGTCCGTCTCTATATTTCCCAATGTGTACCTTGCCTTTGTGTCCTCATACATACGCTCTACAGTCCTCACTATCTTCCTACTAAGCCCAATCTTTTCAAGTACAGTACATAGCATCCTTCTGTTCACCCTATCATACGCTTTCTCAATATCCAAGAAGGCTAGGTACAGCTTGCCTCCACTCTTCTTCTTGCTTTCAATCAGTTCACTCACAACAAAAATATTATCTTCTGCTCTTCTAGCGATGCGAAAACCATTCTGTTCTTCACCTAAAACATTCACTCTCTCAATCCACTTACACAGTCTTTCATTCAATACTGTGCTGAAGACTTTTCCCATCATATTGCCCAGGGAAAAAGGTCGATAGTTCTTCAGCTCGTTCCAACTTTTGTGGCCTTCCTTGTGCAGCAATGATACCCTGCACTCATTGCACTTTTTGGCACTCTCTCTTCATACCAAACACGGTTGAACAATTCAGTCAACCCTTCAATCACAGCCTCACCTCCATGTTTGAGCAGTTCGTACGGTATGTCATCCGGGCCTGCGGCATTTCCATTTTTCTGTTTACTTACGCACTTGGCCACCTCTATTTGTGTGATGTCTTCACTTAGTTCATTCGCATCCTTTCTCTCCAAAGTCACACACTCTGGTCTCACATCAGACACTTTCCCCACACCACCATTTTTTTCCCAAAATTTCTTGATTGCTATTTTCATCTCATCTTTGTCCGCCACACTTTCCCCATTCACTTTTAAACTCTCAACAATTTCCCTGTCTATCATTTGCTCACCTCTCATGAATCTATACCACTCACGACCCCCTTCCAGGCCTTTTTCTGTTCAACCAAAGTGGTTTAATCGAGAAATCGGGCAACTGCTTAGGGAGAAGAGAAATGTGTCCCGGCAATCGAAGATCTCGGGTGACTTTGACGAATACCGGAGGCTAGCCACGAGAGTGAAGTCCAGTATAAGGGCGGCTAAGCGGTCTGAGAAACTCCGAGTGGCGAGACTCTGTAAAGAGAATCCCAAGGAGTTTTTTGGATATGTTAACAGCCGTAAACCAATCCGTCGAACGATTGGCCCTTTGAGGAATAAGGAGGGGACATTAAAGCATTCAGATGCAGAAAATGCTAACCTCCTCAACGACTACTTCTCTTCAGTGTTTACTGAAGAGTGTGGTCCCATTCCCCAGCCGACGGATTCCTACTCGGGGGAAAAGCTGGAGGCAATGGACTTCACCGAAGGAGAAATAAAGAAAAAGATCGCTGACCTAAAGACGAATAAGTCCCCTGGACCGGACGGGTTTCTACCTAAAGTGTTGAAGGAAGTGTGCGATGAAGTATCACGACATCTGTGCGCTATCTTTAACATGTCAATCCGGACCAAATGCGTTCCTAGAGACTGGCGTGAGGCGGAGGTGACTCCTATCTTCAAGAAAGGAGACCGTAACCAACCGTCGAACTACCGACCTATCAGTCTGACTTCGATAGTCGGTAACCTCATGGAAAGCATCATGGTGGACAAAGTGACGTCGTATTTAGAGTCAAACCTGCTACTGAGGAGTTCCCAGCACGGCTTCCGAAGGCAACGGTCATGCCTGACGAACCTTGTGGAATTCTTCCACTTCGTTTTCAGTGAGCACGATCGGGACAAGGCGGTGGATGTGGTCTACCTAGACTTTCAGAAAGCCTTTGATAAGGTACCACACCGCCGCCTTCTCCGGAAAGTGCGAGCGCTAGGCATAGACGGAAAGGTAGCCGGCTGGATCGAGAACTGGCTAAGTGGCAGACGGCAACGGGTGGTGGTGAATGGACAGTCTTCTGAGTGGGTGCCCGTTACTAGCGGGGTGCCTCAAGGTTCTGTCCTTGTACCACTACTATTCATCATCTACGTCAACGACATGGACGGTGACATGGTTGCCAAGATTTCCAAATTTGCCGACGATACCAAGCTTGGTATGAACGTTGCAAAGTAGGTAAATACTGCCCGCCTGCAGGAAGATCTTGGGTAGATTGGGGAGTGGTCGGACACGTGGCAAATGCCTTTTAACGTGGGCAAATGCAAAGTGATGCATATCGGCCACAGAAACCCCCAATCTCAGTATATCCTTAAGGGCACTGCTCTTGAATCGAGTGACACTGAGAAGGATTTGGGTGTAACAATCACTAGTGACCTCAAGTTCTCGAAACAGTGCATTGAGGCGGAGAAAAAGGCCCAAAGGATGCTAGGCTATATTAAGCGCCAGTTTGGTTATCGGAACCAGGAGATTGTACTGTGCCTGTACAACTCACTTGTCCGACCGCACCTGGAGTATGCCGTAAAATTTTGGAGTCCTTCATTGCGAAAGGACATCGCGAGATTGGAACGCGTACAAGCCAGGGCAACCAAGCTGATTCCCTCTATCCGACATAAAAGTTATGAGGATAGACTAAGGGAATTAGATCTGTTCTCGCTGGAAACCAGTAGACAGCGTGGTCAGCTCATCGAAGTTTTCAAAATACTTCGAGGGTTCCACAATGTTGACTACCGGGATATTTTCACACTGAGTGAGAACAGAACGCGCAATCACGGCTTCAAACTTGAACTGAAGCGTTACAACCGCAATCTGTATGTAAATTTTTTCACCTACAGTATCTGGGGTATGTGGAACGCACTTCCAGTGGAAGTTGTCAACAGTGAATCTGTTGACCAGTTCAAGTCAAGACTAGACAAAGTCTTGAAAAGTGGCCGTTTAGGGACGCAAAACAATTGAGCAGCCTTGTGCCCACTCGATTGCTAGTCCAAAGGTACCCTCTTTGAATGGACCGTAAGGTCTCCTAGGGTACCTTCTTTCCTTGTTGTTACTTCTTGTTGTTGTTACACCCCTCTTCTCCTACTCTTTCTTACGTACTATATATGCCTTTCTGCGGCACCTCTCAAAGTCTCAGTAAGTCTCTCATTTGTTTCATCCACACCCGACCCACTTCCATCTCCCCAGTCCCTGTCCCTAAGGTCTATCTGAAAATTTTCCCACTTGGCATCTCTTAGCCTCCATTTTCTCTTCCCGTTTTTCTCCCTCACTTCTTTACTTCCATACAGCTTGCATTCTATCACCAGCATGTTGTGATCAGGTACTACATCAATCACGCCTTCTTCATCAATCCACATACATGTCACTATGTCACGCATCTTCCCATTCACTAGCATATAGTCAATCGCAGATTCCTGATTCCGTGCACTCCATGTCACTCGTCCCTCTGCTATGGTTTCAATCAGGTTTTCCAAGTTCATCTCATCTACAAAATCCATCAGCATCTCACCATTTCTGTTGGGCTGTTCACTCAGCAGACCAGTGTGGGCATTCATGTCACCCATAACGCCAATTCTCTGATATTGCAAACGTGCGTTCTCGATTACCGCCGTTGTCCGCCCGTCTTCGACAAAACTCTTCCCAATCAATGTCGTTTCGGAATATCGATTCCATTTTACTCGAAAAATAGACCAAACTTTTCCTCTGACAAGGCTAAAAGTCCTTAACTTCGAAAACTGCTTCCAAGTCCGACTTACTTCGAGGTCCATTGGGATAAAAGTTTCTCCTGTTTCTTCCTGAGGTCAATATTCGTTGAGGCATATTTCGTTATTCTCAGTTGTTTTTTATTCTACTACTACGTTAGCGTGAAAGATACGTGTTATGTCATAGTCTCTTCAAATGAAACGCCTCAAACAAGTAAAGAGTATGAAAAAGAGCTTACACGTAATTTCAAGATTTAGCTTAAGCGTTTCTATAGTTACGTTGATAGCAGAAAATCAATAGGAGTTTGTACGAGTATATGGCCAATTATTATGAGAAGAGATGCAGTTCTTGCCGATAAACACAAACTCATAGTAAAGATTTTACGAGCAATTCGCTGGGTCTCTTTTACTGTTGAAGACTCACCAACTTTATTTCCACTGTGCGAAGAAATTGATTTAAGGGAAGGACCAATTCTCTCCAAAGATAAAAAATTACACATATAAGATGAAACTACTTTAAACACTTGGACTTCGCTTGATTATGTTGGCCCAACTCGCCGAAAAAGAGTTAAAGAACCCAATTAATTAAACCGTTGTGTACGATTTTAAACCATTCTATGTGGGAAGGATGGACCTAGCAGAGTTTTAAAAGGCTAATATCCTGTTGATCTTCAAAAAAAGGAGAGAATAGTCTCTCTTGTAACTTTGCACTATTAATTTAATTTCAGGTATTAGTAAACTGTTCGAACGATAATTAGAGATAGGATAATGGATCACCTCTAGGCAAATTACCTAACTAAAAACAAACATTTTGGGTCTCAACGGAGAGGCTCGTGTCTAAGTAACCTTTAGCATACATAAGGTACCTTAATTGAAAGAGTAAACTCATACACAATGAGGGGAAATTCTCAATTCAATAGAAGATTTACTCTCAAATCGTTCACAAATGATAGACGTAAAAGAGGAAAACTACGACTGAGTCCGAGTTAATAGCGGAGTTCCTAAGATTCAGTACTTCTCCCACTTTTACCAATAATAAATATAACTGGTGAATGCGTAGTCAGGGGGGAGGGGGGCTTGAATGAAACTTGTTGGCTCATATAGATAAGCGCCATACTATAGAAAACGCCCTATCATCTTCCCCTTTCTGTAGTTAGGTACTTTAAATGAAAATACCTAAACTAGTTAGACTTTGAGGTAGGTTGCTTGCGCTAAAGCCTCCTATCTACTTTTTTCTTTGGTCAGGAGAGTCTAGAATAGATCTCTGTGTCTTTGTTGGTTTTCAGACAGTAGTTGCTCCTTTTTTCCAATTCCTGTGCCATTTCAAAAAGGCAAAGGAGAGGGGGAAAATATATTTTTTTTATTCTCTTTTCGATGACAAGGTGTTACTAGGTGGGATTTCTAAATTTGCGGATGACATAAATATTGGATACATGGCAGCATCAGCCTGGAGAGAAGACGTACACAAGAGATATGTCCTTCTTTGAGTGGCTTCGCCACTCTCCCGTACGGGGGGAGCTTGCGCTTCGCTACTAAGATTAAAATTTAAAAACTAAAAAAAACAGCCATGGTTAAATTTTTATAAATTTTCTGAACTTCGCCAATTATAATAATTTTAAAAAGGAACTCTAAACTAAATTTTTCCCCTTCCACAATATCACGTTGCTAAAATATAGTTATAGAAGAAGAAAATATAAAAAAATAAATTTTGTGAACTTCACCATTTGTAATTCTTTGAGTTTTAAATAATTCACAAAATTTCGATACTAATATTTATTTTTGAACTACACCATTTTGTTTTTTGATATTGTAAAAGAATTATTAGAAATAACTTTGATAAAAAACATAAGTCATAACCAAACTAAGATGAAATTATTATTCAAATACTCAAAAAAATCCCCTTCTTAAATTATAGAGTTAGTGATGTTGATGATGATGATGATGATGATTATTATTATTATTATTATTAGAAATAACTTTGCTAAAAAATCATAAGTCATAACCAAACTAAGATGAAAATATTATTCAAATACTCAAAAAATTCCCCTTCTTAAATTTTAGAGTTAGTGATGATGATTAGGAACCTTAATAACAAAAAAAGATCAGATTATAATTAAAGATACTTTAGAGCGAGATTTAGGAATTATTACTTCTGATGAACTAAGTTCAATAAACTGTGCTTCGAAGCAGCAAAAAGTTAAGACTTATTGATCTTTGATCTAATTGCTCGTAACTTTGATTTTAAATCTAAAGATTTTTACTCTTATAACTTGCAGCCTAATCATCAGTGTAATTGACTTTGTAACTTTGGTCACGTTTCTTTCAGAAAGTTAAAGTAACTCTATAAAGGGTTTAGTGATCGGCCACAAACTACGCCCCGAGCTCAGAAACTCGACGTACAAAGAAAGACATATGACTCTCTTTTTTTATTTTGAAAAACTTTATTATGGGAACTATTTTAACGAACAACTGCCTTCTCTCTTCAGTCTAAAAGCAATGATAACACACGCCAAAGGGTTGAATTTATATAGAGTGTTGTAAGCATGTTTACAACCGGGTCTTTTTTGCTCATACAAGAACTAAATACCTAGTGGAAGACCTTCATATTATTGAAAACCGACAATTTGGTGGCAAGTCATTAAATTATATTAAATTTTATATTAAATAAACTCCAGCCTGAGTTTATTTTCGAGCGCTTAGTGGAAAACTGAAACTAGATCAGAGATTCAAATTAAATCTTAGGATTTTTGCAGTATATTTGTGGATATTTTTATGTACTTATAAAATAACATTTATCAGGAATACCTCACCTCATGGACCTCGTTAAAAAAAACTTAGGTAAATTGGTTTAAAAATCGATTGGATGAAATTTTGTGAGGATAAATAGCAATTAAATTTGCATAAGCTGAGAAGCCAACATTTGTCACTTTCGAAAGCAAAAAGCAATTTTTGCCCGACATCGGAAATGAAAATTGTGCCAGTGAACAAGTGTGCGTAAATGTTTTTTCTTTTCTTTGGTGTGTCTATGTGTTTGGGTTTGGTTAATACTTTAACAAGTAAAATAATCTGTATAAAATGTATTATGCTGAACATCAACATACTTTTTTAATTTTCAAAATATAATATATACTTTTAGATCATTAACACCCACATGTTTGGGTATAAGGGTATACCATTCTTTTCATCTCTAATAGTTTAGTATAGCAATTTTTTTCCTGTACGGGCTAACCTTGGAAGGGACTTTAGAGACATTACTAGTCTGTAGTTCTGTAGTCTTCTTATTTTATGCCAAGTATTAAGCTTTAATTTCCAATTTCATTGTAATGCTCAAATTTCGTCTCCCAAATCTCACGGCGATTTATGAGAAAGAGATTACGTTGGCATTTAAGGCAGGATGCGCTATTTTTAAATTTGACCTTTTGCAAAATGGGTATCTTTAGTTTGAATTAGACCAACCAGGAAACTTTTTAGATTTATTCATAAATTGTGGACATCTTTTAGTATAGGAAAGTGAGATAAAAACAGACGATGATAAAACTAATTATAAAATTAAGGGGATAAATTTACCATAGTTTTATATCGGGTTTACGATGGATACATGTTATATACCCCTATTCCGTATTCCTCAGACTCAAGAAAAATTCTGTATTTCTTTAGGCTCATTTATAAGGCAATGGCCTACTTGCATAATCCTAGAAAACTGAAAAAAATAATTGTTTTGAAATAATAGATTTTACGAGCTATGGAAAGCAAACTGACTTCATACCAATAATGGTCGTTTTCAAAAATCATTCAAAGTCGCCTGTTATGGAATATAATTTAAATATATTCAAGCTTTAACTGCTTTTTTTTTATTCCTGCCAAGAATATTTCAGAACTTAAGACTTCCTGGAGATGTATTTTAAAGGTAGGCATCAAAACCTTCTACAGACATCCAGAATGAAAGGAGCTTTGGACTTCTCTTCATAATCATTTATCATAAAGGTATTTACTCAAAGTGCATTTTCTTGTAGTGTCCTTCAGGCATAATATGATGACTATTGTTTATATACTCCAAGTGGTATAAATGGCTCGTTTAATAGCGATTTCCCAGACAGTTCCAATGTATACTTCTATTCTAGCCTTAAAATAGCTATAGAATAAGGCGAGTTTTTCGATATCAAGACGTTCTTGATTGCCTATATTTGGATGAGAGAGCAATCCAGGTGAATGGGGGGAAATAAAAGAGAGGAACTGAAGTAAAGTATAGAAAAGTGAAAACAAATTGAAATAACCTTGGTGTAAGATCTCAGAAAGAGAGAAAAAAGATGAAGAATTAGAAGCTGAATGTAGATGAATAAAATGATGAATAAAAGCGAAAGAGATAAATAAAAATAGCTTCGCGTATTCATCCTATTCTATTGAATATTAGCATTCAACATGGACGCTGGAATATATTAAAAAGACGGGAAGATAATCATCAGTAAAAGTATATGAGACGTATTTAAACGTCAAATTGTGATAGAATGAAACAATATTTTAATATTGCTTTAAACAAATCCACTAAGTCTCAAATAAAATTAATGATGTCATTGCTATAAAAAAAACGCAATAGAATAGAGGTAAAATGTACTACTGTATTTCGAGCTGGTTCCACAGGGTTGAGCCATCAACGCTAAACTGTATTGACATCATCTAGACCGCGTGTACGACAAACTAAAGAAGGAGTATCCTGCTTTGGTCAATCGAGTTCAGGCTTTGTTTTAGCAAAACAATGAGAGCCCACACACTGCCAAATTGACTAAGGAGAAGTTCAAACAGATGGACGGTGTTGAGATTCTTCCACATCCACCATTTAGTCCCGATGCTGCTCCAAGTGACTATGGCCTATTCCGCTCAATGGCACACTTCTTCAGCGAGCAGCGATTCAACACTTTTGATGCAGTGAAGGAAGCTTGTTTACCTTTTTTTTTTATTCAAAGCCAGCTGACTTGTATCTGGGCTAGATTCGGATCCTGGCTGATCACTGAAAGAAGATCTGTGATAATGACGGACTTTATTTTGAAGAATAAATGTTGGACTTGCTTCATAAAATTTTGTTGTTTTCTTTCCCCTTATATATATATATATATATATATATATATATATATATATATATATATATATATAGTTAACTTAACAGCCCAAAGAAAGAAAAAGTGATATCACAACCCGAAGAAACGCTGAGGAATATATTACGTGATCCATTAAAAGCTTAAGAAAGAAAATGGGAGATTTAGAAACCGAGAAAATAGGGAAAACTATTTTAACCGCTATATGATGAATAAAGAAGTTGGATTCTAACCTTTGTAGTCAATCGCTCTTCACTATCAGGTCCACGACGCTCATCAACTGAGCTAACCATCTTCAACCCTCAAAAACGTTGATTCAAGAAGTATTTTGACTAACGAGTTACAGTGCTCTTTTACGACCCCTTTTCCTCAAGACATATTCACTAGTCGTAAATTGAAAAAAAGTTCTGAGGAAGCTGAACATTGTCTCTGTGGCTGTGAATTTTAACCATTCATGTATACAGCATGACTTCTTCCAATATATATATATATATATATATATATATATATATATATATATATATATATATATATATATATATTTGGAATAGATAGGGAGTGGGTGATTTAACTAATAAGTGAAGAGGTAAGGTGGTAAAGTGTGAAGGGATTACAGGGATATTTGGTTGACCTCGTGTAGTTTTGGCCTTGAACGTTCATATGTAGGGGATACAGAGGAAAATACACGATTTTCTAATTTGCCATACAGTTTATCAAGTATTGGGATTGTGTATAAATGCATTAGTTTTTTATATTAAGATCGGGTTTAATAGTTTTTATTGCTTCTGCAAGTTTAAAATGTTCTTCGTTTTAGGACTTGTAAAGTATTTTGAAGTTTTCTGAGTTGTCCTTCGTTTTTTTCATTTTGTGCATCGATGAGTGGTTGTCGAGCAAATCCACGACCACCTCTACACTAAAGTGAAGGACATTTGTATGTCTGTCTTTCCATCGGTTCTTAAACACCAGTCTTAGTTCGTTCCTCCTTCTCTTGGTCTGCCCGTCTTCTGCCTATCCTCCCATACCTGTCTCTCTGTCTGCTTATCTGTCTGTCTTATCCTTTGCGTGTGCGTGTCTACTCGTATGCAAGTCTGTCTATTTCGCCACTACATCTTTTGCTCTATCAGGAAATTAATCTTGGGGCCCACCTCCACATTCGCTTCCCTCTCTACCCTCTCTTTGATTCTCGATCTCTCGGCGGTTCCTTATTAAAAGAGGGGAAATCCGAGTCTCAAGGGGTACCGACCAATCGTGGCTCTGGGAAATGTGGGGAGAAGCGTTAGAGGGAAAACGGGCCATCCCAAAGCGGAGGTTTACCAGTAATTAATCCAAGAGACTGAAAAAGACTAACGGGAGCGTAACAATCTCGGCCGAGATCCAAGATTAAAATTAAAACAATAATTGACGAGTTTGATCACTCCTCACGGCGGCTCTTGATTATAAGACTCCAAATAAAGCTCAATCATTTGCAAAGATTTAATTTGACAGACGAATAAATATATCATTAGAAAGAGGAAAAAAGTATAATAATATGATTTCTTAGATTTTTACAAATTTCTTTTCTAAATGATCTCTATCACGCCTATATCATTCACATCTTCTCTTTCGAGTTGCTCGGCGTTAAAAAAATAACCTCAGATCCAATCGATTCCTTCCTTTTTAAGTTTGCATATTTAAATTGTAACATAAATAGATGAAAAATATATTCCTTAAAATAACTTCTAGCTTTTATAGTTAATTTTTTTTTTCCATATGGTTAAATCTCAAAAAAATTTAAGTTTATTTTTGGGTAGCATATTTTATGGAAGCCTACATTCAAATGAAATACTTGATACTTACACCGCCTGGCGAAACGCGTAATCTACATACGTCAGCTCATTAAGCCTATTATAAGGAGCGAAACGTAGCCAAAATTATTCTCAGATGTTTTATTAAACACGATCTATTTTTAATAACAGCCCTACTGAATGTATAATTGCAGTAATGGCAAAAGCTTTGAGACTAATATATATGTATTATTTTTTTCGTTCGTTTTTAAAGCTTACGTGATACGAATAATTATTCTAATATTTAAATTATTGCAGGTTTATTGAAAAGTAAGCGCCCCCCCCCCAAAAAAAAAATACATTCCTTCGCTGAATCCAAAATCTCTTTGGTCATGTTCGTATTGGAGATAAGTTTCAATCCCTTGAGCTTTGCTATTTGATCAAAAGGTTAAAATGATGAAAAATATGAGTAAAATGAATGGTGTTGGGTAATTATGATATAGTTAGTAATATTTGTTTGTATAAATAAATGTTTGAATCTTTTTCAATTCCAGAAAGTGTTCGTTACAAAGAATTGTGTGCAACCATTGTTACTCTAAACCAAGGTGGCCTGAAATTCAAAGAGATAGTTGCTAAGGATATTATATCAATAAGCAGCATCTTTAGGATTATCATGACTCTCAAAAGAATGTTTATACTCTTGTGAAGAAGTCTTCCAGACGCCCCAATGCTTTAAATGAACGTCAAACTCGCCTTCTGGTAAGCTCAAGCTCGAGGATCGGGCTGTCTCCAGTGCCAAGTTTACTCACGATTGGAAACAAGCAAATGTGAATGCCACTTTAGCGTGCACTGTGAGGCGGAGACTTTTCAACAAAGGCCTTAAGTGGAGAAAGGCTGCGAAGAAGCCTCATCTCACCAGAAGAACCTTAAGGATAGGCTCCACTTTTGTATACATAAACAATTGACTGTTGAAGACTGGAGCAAAGTAATATTTTTGTGATGAAGCTCCCTTCAGCTTGTTTGCAGCTTCTGTAAAATCCCACTTTGGGAGGAGAAAAGGGAGTGTTTTTGCGACTCCTGTGTCGTGTCGACGATAAAACATCCGAGCATCCTCCATGTTTTGGGCTACTTCTTATCTAAGGGATTTGGAGTACTAGCAATTTTCCCCAAGAACGCTGTCATAAACTCAAAATGGTACCAAAAGGTGTTTTATTAGCACCTGTTCCCAACTTCTTCAGAACTAATTTGGGGATAATTACTTTATTTTTCAGCATGATAAGCCATCTTCCATGATGGTGCACCTTGACACAAAGCAAAAGCAATAACAAAGTTCTTGGCTGAAAGCAACATGGAACTTTTGGGACCTTGGCCAAGGAATTCCCAAGATTTGAACCTAATATAGAATTTGTGGGCGATAATCAATCTGGCGGTTAATAAAAAGAAACCATCCAATTGTGAGCAGTTGCAGGTGTTATTTAACAATTGGAAAAAAATGCACCAATATCAGTCTACATATTATCATAAATTTGGTTTCCAGCATGTCAAAACGAAGTAGTAGATCCCTGAAGAAGAAAGTACATCATAGTAAATAATGACTGCGCGCATCAGTTGACTGTATTCATTAATAACATTGGTTTAGACTCTAAGTTTTGTATATTTCACCTTAAAATTATGATACAAAAATATAAACATAATTCAACATTTGATTAGTACTATTAATTTTCTTATAGGAAAAATATAGTAACTTCAAAACTTTTGTCCATGACTACATCTAACAAGTTTCTTGCGTCAATTTAGATGTCATCCTAATTCGCTCCATCAGCTGAATGCCTTATAGGTGTGAAAGCATTCTGGCCCTCTTTGTATTCTAGGTTTGAATTATGCCAGAGCTTTATCCGAATGGTAGTCTTCTAGTTTTCCGTTATTTGAGACTGGAGGTTTGCTGAAGTATATACTTTTTTTACCATCATCGACTTTATTTAGTTGTGTGATGTCAAAATTGAAAAACAAAATGGCAGTGTCCTCCATATGAACTAGGATGATGAAGAAAAGTTGACATAAAAAATATGACATATTGGGAAAATTGTCAAAAAAGGACATATAACAAACGTAGCAGCTCTAAATGACCACGGTAGGAAGAGTAATAAACCTAAAGGATCGAGTTCACACAAACAACACATATAAATTTATTTTCGTTCTTTCATTCATCTCCTTTCGTACATCATGCGACTAGAAACTTTCGGCTAGAGTAAATGGGTAGGGGAGGGGGCATTTTCAAAGGTTATTCAGGAGTAAATCCCCGAAATAAATCTCATTTTATCAGAGAAGAAGGGTCACCTTCAAAGAGTCAAAGTAATCAAATCTTCATCAAGTTAGATTTAAACTAATTTGAGTATTTGGATTTAGGATGTGATTTATTCACCTGCTGAATATGGACGTAAAGCGATTAAAATTAAGTACCATTAATCCAGGTGAGTCCAGCTATGAGCGGAGGGATACGGATCACCTGGTATGACTCATGATTTCGCAGGGATACGGATCACTTGGTATGACTCACGATTTCGCAGGGATACGGATCACCTGGTATGACTCATGGTTTCGTAGGGATACGGATCACCTGGTGTGACTCGTGATTTTGCAGGGATACGGATTACCTGGTGTGACTCATGATTTCGCAAAGATACGGATCGCCTGGTATGACTCATGATTTCGCAGGGATACAGATCATCTGGTATAATTCATGGTTTCGCAGGGATACGAATCACCTGGTGTGACTCATGATTTAGCAGGGATACGGATTACCTGGTGTGACTCATGATTTCGCAGGGATACGGATCACCTGGTATTACTCATGATTTCGCAAGGATGCGGATAACCTGGTATGACTCATGATTTCGCCGGGATACGGATCACCTGGTATGACTCATGATTTCGCAAGGATGCGGATCACCTGGTATGACTCATGACTTCGCAAGGATGCAGATCACCTGGTATGACTCATGATTTCGTAGGGATGTGGATCACCTGGTATAACTCATGATTTCGCAGGGATACGGATCACCTGGTATGACTCATGATTTCGCAAGGATGCGGATCACCTGGTATGACTCATGATTTCGCAAGGATGCAGATCACCTGGTATGACTCATGATTTCGTAGGGATGTGGATCACCTGGTATAACTCATGATTTCGCCGGGATACGGATCACCTGGTATGACTCATGATTTCGCAAGGATGCGGATCACCTGGTATGACTCATGATTTCGTAGGGATGCAGATCACCTGGTATAACTCATGATTTCGCAGGGATACAGATCACCTGGTATGACTCATGATTTCGCAGGGATGCGGATCACCTGGTATAAATTATGATTTCGCAGGGATACGGATCACCTAGTATAAATCATGATTCCGCAGGGATACGGATCGCCTGGTATGACTAATGCCTTAGAAAGTATAGCCGGTGACCTGGTATTACTTATGCTTTCGTAGAGAATCCAGCGTGACCTCGTATGACTCATGCTTTCGCGAAATACCTGGTGACCTGTTATGACTCGTGCTTTTCCACATATACCAGGGTGACCTGTTATGACTCATGCTTTTCGACATATACCAGGGTGACCTGTTATGAGGCATTTTTCATTAAAAATAAAAGGATGTCTCATTTAAATGGGAAAACCTTTTGTGTACTGATTAAATACAAATATTAAAAAAAATTAAAAAATAAAGTTTTCACCACAATTTTTCCTAAATTTTAATTTAAAGATAAGAGTGGTGAGACTGTGTGTAATGCACATAGCTCGAGTTGATAAAATAAGAGACTACTGGGTGAGATACAAAATAGGGGAGTCTGAATTCACCTAAGCCATCTCCGTTATGCTACAAAAGCCTTACGAAGAGAGGGGGCAACGGGCTCAAATCCCCCGATTCCTGAATAATGCAGGGATGAAAAAAGACATCAAAGGACCGAACCGGTGAATCCATTCGACACAATTCATGGTATTATTATAAATGAAATCGGGTTCCCAACTCAGCCTTTCCTCCAAGACCCGCCGCTAGCACCTTACGGGAGTTATCCCTACTCCCTCACGGCAGAAGGGTGAGAAAATGACACGAGGGGGGGGGGGGTAAGGATACAGATTCGTACGTTTGTTCACCAGGGTCCGAGAATACGACCCCCCCCCTTACCATGGTGGAAAAGGAGGGGGGCTTAGAATCTATAAAACAGAGAGGAAGAACAAAGAAATGATACATTCATAACGACACGAACAAAGAGTTGTCCCGAACATCCATTTCAGGAACAAGGAAATAAGTGTTGATTCATAAAAGGAAGGTTGTGAGTTGTGTTAAGTTTAAGAAAAAAAAGAGATAGGGGTCAACCAACAAGGGCCAATTACACTCAGGGGGAAATTTCGATGGAAAAGGTTAAGAATGACAAAGGGTTCACGCGCATAGATTGTCAACCCGTATTGAATTTAAGTCTAAATACGTATGAACAAGTTCGTATAAACGGTGCAATTATTAAAAGTTCGAGGTTAACTTCCCTTAAGGGGTAATAAAGTAGATAGTTTAACGATAGGGTACGGTGAAGTTTAACCCAGGGCGCGTCTAAGATCGGATCGAAAAAAAAAGACAGCTACGCAGAATGCTTCCAGGGTTTCTAAAACTTGCGGAACCAAAAATTGCCTTGAGGCATCTCTTGAGTCACAGTCACACTGCGTTGGGTCGGCCTAGAGACACTTCTAAGCCACTGGTTGTATCCAATAGATCGATCGACAGTTCTCAACTGCTTTAATTGACCTTTACTTTTGGCGTGATGGGGAGCGCCACTCCCTCCCCAAGCGTGTGAATGGAGGTAACCATTGCGATGGGAACTGCATACCATGGTTACGTACACTACAGTTTAAATCCCCCCTGTGGTTGTTTGATTAAGTATTAGGATAAAAGAATCAAACAATTTTGTGTGAAATAGGGACAATGAAAAACGCCATTAAACATTGCCAACCTGCTAGAGGGGCTAAGGCAGGGTACACCTTCAATGGTTACGTACAGGGGTTTGAGTTTACGGTCTCTTTTCGCAAACTTGTCCGTGGCGGTTTGTAATACCGTTTCTCGGATCTAATATTTACAATTGACTGGGTGAAGCAATTTAATATTACAGAGTACGCCATTATACCATGCCCTCTCTGGTTAGTTTCCTTTCCCACTAATTAAATATTACATTAGAGAGGATCGTAGAACGTCGCACACAATTGTCCAACGCTTAATTAACCAGTACCAATCTTCTTCGCTTCGCCTTTACTGAGGTCCAGAAATTCAGTCCAATTTGCCACTAAACGACGGTCCTGTTCCACCTATGCGAATCCATAATAATTGACACTATTTCATATCTAGTCTTTAACTACCCCTGGGGGTATTTAGATTGGTAAAAAATACAGTAATTTTCTAAGAAAAAATATGGCCCATAAATACTTGTCGGTAATTAATTGCAATTCAGATGGCACTTGTAATTACAGGTCATTTGCTTAAGGGCATCTTCCTCTTTATTACTCAATGATGCTCCAGGGAAGGATCATATCCACCATTAACCCGATTAGGGGACGAACAGAGAGGATTTTAAGGTATGGGACATCCCAAGAAGGGCTTAATAAGTATGTATTAACATAGACAAAAATGATAGCAGCAGGGGCAAGCGCACCGACTTAATTTATATATTTTAGTCGTACTTTGGGACAGCTCTGTTCGTATTCTTGGGTTTCTGTAATTGATGATGCAGATAGAAGATTTGACACAGTCGTTTTCATCTTAAGTGGGTTTATTTTATTCTTTTTCATTTATCCTTTTTTTCCGCGTGTCTTGTCCCTTTTCGTACCGGCAATGTATATAATCTTTCAAACTGTTCCTATTTTAGGTATCTGTCCACTCCTGGTTCTTGAAATTTTTGCCCTCTGTGGATATTTTTATGGTTGTTTCCTCTATTTATTTATTTTTTTCTTGCTGGCTTGCTTCTATTTTGTTCTCGTTGAATGTGGTGGATAGGATTTGGTTTGACCTCCGGTGTATCGAGAAGGACTCAGATCTTTCCACGGACTTGAATCTCAAGTTCCTAATTTTTAATAAATACCTGGTCAATTATCTCTTGTAAAAAACAAAAACAAAAATCTGCTCTCTATTTTTCCTCACTTTCCATTTTTTTCCCTAAAATCAAATAGAATCACGTTTTCCTTAAGAGTTGTGGTAGTCTCCTTAGCTCCTTCAATTTTCGAGCTACTTTCTATTCTGCGAGCAAGACCGCGTTGAGCCGTCCTGATACGCCACACTTCCAAGTATAAATCGGGATAGAACAGAATTTGGCTCAAAAGGATAAGGCTTCCTTTGTTACTATTATTTACAATGCAATTTCTAGAGAAGCTCAACCATCCACCATAATTCTTCCTTGTTACTATTACTTACAATGACATTTCTAGAGAAGCTCAACCATCCACCATAAAGCTTCCTTTGTTACTATTATTTACAATGACGTTTCTAGAAAAGCTCACCCATCCACCATAAGGCTCCCTTTGTTACTATTATTTACAATGGCATTTCTAGAGAAGCTCACCCATCCACCATAAGGCTTCCTTTGTTACTATTATTTACAATGGCATTTCTAGAGAAGCTCAACCATCCACCATAAGGCTTCCTTTTTTACTATTATTTACAATGGCGTTTCTAGAAAAGCTCACCCATCCACCATAATTCTTCCTTGTCACTATTATTTACAATGGCATTTCAAGAGAAGCTCAACCATCCACCATAAGGCTTCCTTTGTTATTATTATTTACAATGAAATTTCTAGAAAAGCTCAACCATCCACCATAAGGCTTCCTTTGTTACCTCTTATTTACAATAACTTTTCTAGAGAAGCTCAACTAATCTTTATTCACTAGAACCAAAAACGAAACAATAAAACACTGGTTTGATTTGGGGATTATTTCAGGGACGCTGTTTACTCAATTTATAATTTAATGTTTTAGTACTTTATCGTCTCAAATAAAATTCAATCAACGTCTTTCCAAAAAAAGGAATCTTTGCATGCAAAGCGGAAATTATCCATATGATCTTTGCTGTAAGATTTACGATAGTTGGCTAATAATTTTAAGGACAAAAGAGAAATATTTAACATTTTTCAGATGCCAACAATTTGAAGATAATTTAATTACCAGTATTCTATACACGTGAGTTTGCTGAACTTAACAAATGATTTAATTGCAGTTTTTTATTGGTGAGTTTTTCATTTTTCTTCTAAAATATATTGTTTTACTCTTTTCGAAAAAGGCTAAATGTGGGTACATTATTATTTAATATGTCCCTGTATATTCAACAACTTTTATCATTTTTTTTAATTTATACTTGAATTTATTAAGGCAGAATCCCATTTGCATTGATGTTGGAGAGGAATTGCTCAAATTTGGTCTATACTGATTTGAAGCAATGGAATTCAATATCAACCACGCTGAGTTTTTTCCGTATACCTACCCTTCAAAATCCAAAATCCTGAATGTTAATCTAATGCCAAAGAAATAGGTTGGATATGTTGAAAAAATTAATCCTGTCGTTGACATAGGCTAAAATCCCCTAATTCTTATTATTCTATCTAGAGTGATATTCCTAGATTATTTCTACCTCTATGCTCCAAGTTACCCCTCTAGTTCTCAATGAGTACGTCGGCTCATTTGAACAGCTGCTCTCAGCTTCATCAATGCCCTTTACATTGGTATCCTTAAGGATACGCATTGGCAATGATATCCTTGAGTAAACAACAGCTACGTGATATGTCAACTTCTTCAGGAATTATCTTCCATTTGCTGTTTACAACTTAGTTCTGGGGCTCCGACCATTGGACACGGCTCTGCCAATTTCCCCGACCCAATTGGGGCAATAAAATTTGACAAAATGGCGTCCAGTCCAATTAAGAATTTATTGGTCTTGTTGTAATGACCTTCGGCATTACAGTTTATACGAGGTCTCTACATATAAGGTTAAATGAGGTGTGCCGAAACCGTTTTTATGTTATCTATGTTGTAGCTACTCATGCACTATATCGCCCTTCCGGCCTCAGTGCACTCGGGACTCTCAAAGTAGAATGAAATTACCTGAGCTTTAATTTTTTTTATAAACCTTTCCGTCTTTCGCCACTGTACTTCTTCTCAACCTGATCTGCAGCGCCTCCTGCAGGCTAATCTCCGATAGGCCTTCGTCCATTCACCCCTGCATGGGGTGGAAGGGGAAGGGGATGGTTAATCTCACTCTCTTGGCTCCGGGTGAGGATGCTAGTCAACATGCATTCCCCATCTCTTCTCTCTCTATCTCTTTCTCCCTCTCTATCTCTCTCTTTTTCTCCCTATCGCTTTGCCCCACCTTTCCTCCACTCTTTTGCACGCTTCATATATCTCTCTCTCTTTCATCCTCTCTCTCTCATCTTTTTTCTCTCTTCTTCTCTCTTGTCCTCTCTCTCCCTTATCTTCTTTCTCTCATCCTTTCTCTACCTCTATATATCTCTCTTCCTCTCTCTCTTTTCTTCTCTCGTCCTCTTTCTCTCTTCTTCTCTCTCGTCCTCTCGCTATCTCTTTTCTTCTTTTTCTCATCCTCTCTCTACCTCTATATATCTCTCTTCCTCTCTCTCTGTTCTTTTCTCGTCCTCTATATCGTTCTCTTTCTTTTTCTTTCTATATCTCTCTTCCTCTCTCTCTCTATCTATTTATCTCTCTTTCCTGCAAGGGGATGTTAAGGGTACCATGGGTAATCTTGCTGCAGCTGACATCTGGAGGAGATTGTGTGTGCTCACATCCCAAATCCTCCCTGTTTGCCCTCCCGGCAGCATCTATGGCTATATATTTCTACACCTTTTCATTTTATTACACCTCTCTCTTTACAAAATTTCTGCCTGAATCGTCCTCTTTGCTTTTGCGCTTTAAATTCGAGGGAACTAAATTGTGTCCTAAATCTTGATTCGAATCCTCAATTTGGACTTCCTTTATCCATTGGGTTTTATGACGAGGGGCACTTTCTAGTTTGGCCTTTTCTAGTTTAGTCATTTCTATTGTAGTTCTTTCTATTACACAAGATGAGGCAGGTAGAACGGGAAGAGTGCAAGCACTATAGATTGCAATTAGCAATGCTCGCATACCTGAACGTCGAAGAGGGAACGATGGTAAGAAGAAAAGGAAGTGGGATGGAAGAACAAACCGGGAAAAGATAGGTAATTAAAAACCTTAAGGCTTCCAGTCATCTATGGATTCAGTTAAATTAAATTGAGTAATAAAATTAAAAAAAAATTGAAAAACAGTATATAGTAACATTCAAACAAAAGATATACTGTATATAGAATATTCAAACAAGAAAAAAAACATAAAAAATAACAGGATAATGGCTCATGATGAACACAAGATCTTATTAGTTTTCTTTTTGAAGGCATCTACACTATTCGATGCACAAGATATCTGATAGACTGAAAACAAAGAGGATGTCGGGCCAAAGCCTGACGAGTGTTTCTCCTTGCTACAAAGCGATTTAGCAAGGAAATATACAGCGAGTGATGCGGAATGGATCGTATCTTATAGAGCATGCACACATTGCTGATCTTCCAGCGATGTGCAAGGTTCTATTGGACATTACAGGCACAAAGAAAGCTGGCAGTATAAGAGACTCTGTCAATAAGATGCAAGTGTGAAATAGCAGCAGACAACCAGGCAGAGGCACAATATTCAAAAGCTAGAAGAATAAAGCTTCGGAAGCAATTAGCGGACAGGAAGCATCATTGAAGGTGGCATAGGCCTTTTTCATGATTCCAAATTTCTGCGAAGCAGTAGTCACAAGAGATCTGATGTGACACTCAAAAGTTAATTTGGAATCAAATTTAACGCCCAAAATGTCCAAAGAAGTGGAGAAGCTGCTCAATGCTCTTGATCCATATGGGGGCACACATCCTCTTAAGATGCCTCGTGCGATCTGGATCGTTCTCGAGTGCTGGAGGGTGGCTCACATTCCGCCTATTCCTAAGGGAACTTCTCCATCAACATGGAGAAGTTCATGTTGAAGAAAAGGGCTACGAGATTGTGAGATACACGTATATTTAGATTTAGCGATGTTAAGCTTCATGTTCCATGTATAGCACCATATAGAAATGCATCGAAGATCATCATTGAGGGAATTAGATGCAATGCTGCGAGAGTGAGGGGAATCAATAGTCGCGATCAGAGTTACATCGTCTGCATAACCATACATATTATTTTTGTGATGGTAAAGAGGTCAGCAGTGTAAATATTGAAGAGCAGAGGTCCGAGAACACTGCCCTGCGGAACGCCTGAGTGGACAGTATGTCAGTCACTGAAGTTGGCATCAACACAAACCCTGTGGGTGCGACCCACCAGGAATTGCTCTAAAATAAATAAGATCCGTCCACCAACACCAATATCTCTTAGCTTCTTCAGCAAGCCATTATGATTTACTCTATCAAAGGCAGCTGAGAGATCCAGTTAAACTATGCGGGCCTCATGCCCCTGGACTAGTGCCAACTGGATCTTGTAAGAGATCGTAAGAAGTGCATCCGTTATACCAAGCTTTTTTCGATAAGCAAATTGATTACACCAATACTTTAGAAAGTATTGGTGTAATAGAGATTGGACGATAATAGGAGGGATCAGAGGAAGGAGTTTCCTTAGGAATAGGCGTAATGTGAGCCACCCTCCAGCACTCGAGAACGATCCAGATCGCACGAGGCATCTTAAGAGGATGTGTGCCCCCATATGGATCAAGAGCATTCAGTAGCTTCTCCACTTCTTTGGACTGAAATGCAATTTTATTAAGAGTAGGCATAATGGCCATTTCTTGATTGAAAATTAATTGCTCTCTACTAAGTTTAGAGTCAAAGTGCTTCATCAAAAGATCAGCTCTTTCCATTAGACTCGTGATAAGTTGACCGTTCTCAGAGAGCAGTGGGAAAAGTGATGAGCTGCAGCCAAAGACCACTGATTTAAGGGTGCACCATATTTATGTGGATCAGTGGCGCTTAACAATTTATCCTTGGCAGAGCTAAGGTATTCCATTTTCACATCATGATAATTCCTCTCTACCTTAGATCTTGCTAGAACATACTCCTTCCAAGATTCTCGTGTGCGTAGCTGAGACCAGTAGCGGTATGCTGCCTGTTTGGCATCCCGAGCAGTTTTGCATTCCACTGTAAACCAGGCTTTATCATTGAACCGGTATGAGGTCCTTTTAACAGGGACTTGGCGAGAAATAATACTAAGTATATGTTCATTGAAAGCGGACATGGGCTCAGCACTGCAAAGAATGGCCCCCAATCGGATCCTGGAGACATCATCACGGACATTATTCCAGTTAACTCTGTTTTTTAGATAAATCTCCTTCGTAATAATATAAGAAGGGACAGGTTGCCTAAGATCAAGTTTGATACTGATGGCAGAGCGATCGGATGTACCTACGGGTGCATTAATTTCTGCTTTAACAATATCAGGTACATCCGTAAGTACTAAGTCGAGACAGTTACCAGCATGATAAGTAGGGCCGGATACCAACTGTGAACAACCAGAAACATTAGCAAAATCATATGCTACACGACCATGAATATCTGTTGGTGATGCAGACTCAAGCCATTCACGATGGTGAGCATTGAAATCACCAACAAAGACAAAAACTGCTTTGCGATCATCAGACTGGATGGTGGCCATGGCTGTTACTAAGCAATCATATATGGTATCATCACAATCAGGGGTGCGATAAGCGCCCAAAATATAAAAGTTGTGGATTCGGGTACAAATGCGCAAGGCCATTACTTCATGGCAGCCATATTCATGATTAGTTTTTCTATGAGCGGAGAAACCATCAAGAATATAGACGGACATTCCCCGCCGACGATTTCCTGGGTTACAGCGAATAAGCAAGGGCTGACAGAACCCAGGGATCTTTAGATCAGATTTGTGGCAAGAGTCGGAAACCAAAATTTCTGCGCATATAATTATGTCATAGGACCGACTGACAACAGTAAGGTCTCTGAGATTCTTGTGTAGCCCCCTTACATTGGAGTAAAGAACTCGACCAGTGTGGCAGAGAGTAGGGCCAGGATTCACATGAATATCACCACAACAAATAAGAAACAACCAATCAAAAGCAAGAGTCCGAGAGGCGGTTAGGAAAAGGATGGTTGGAATTAGATTATGTGCAGTAAGCTATCAATTTAACGTCAACCTTTTCGGCTTTTGGCCTAGAAGAGCTAGCTCATACTCTACAGAGGTGACGGGCAGGAGAGGAACCTACTGGCATGGAGCTGCCATGCTTAGACGGGCGTTACCTCACAATAGGTCAAAAGACCTTTCCACCTTCCCTGCTAGCGCATGGCCACTAGGATAACTGCCACTACCCTGCCTTATAACCTGATCACCAGCAGGAGCTGCGTTGTTGTGACAAAGGTCATGATGGGCAGCTTCACTATGGGAGGATGAAAGGAAGCAGAAGGGAAGAAGTTAAAAAAGAGAAGAACTGGAGAAATAAAGATAGAAAAGAGATACTCAGATTCACATTAACCTGAGTAGAGGACGTCAAGGCCTTCACTCTGCAAGAGCAGTCCGGCAAGAGCAGCCTGGGCTATACCGCCCGGCACTCGGTCGTTGGACGTACCTTCAGTTAAAGTCAGGGGGACCACGAGCAGGTAGTAAGCCAACAGTTGAGAGGCAGAGGCTAAGTAACCTTATCTTCTAAGACTTAAGGTTATATATTGCGCATGCACTCCCATTAAGGGGGGCCATTTCTAATGTAGCCTTTTCTAACCTATAAGTGAGTGCTATTTCTAATGTAGCCCTCTCTTATTTAGTAATTTCTAATACAGTGGATTCCTCCGCATAGTATGACCGGCTGCTAATATAGCCAGATATACTTTACCTATTTATAATTCTCGGACCGAGGTAATTTGTTTAATTATTTGTAAATGATGCTGCGATACCGATCGTGGTTGCAGGTATCGTAAAAATTTAAGAGGTTATATTTTATGCGAATATTCCCTTAATTTGATACAGTGTGATCGCAATCACACCTTTAAATACCTTAAGGTAGCTATTAAAACTACTTTCTTGGACACTTAAATTATATAAAATTCAGAATATCGCATCCATTTCATACTTTTAAAACAATCTGGACCATTAACAAAAATTCTTTTCCAAAATGAAATAAAAAAATTACGTGAGAAATTTGTAAATGTTTCGGTGAACGATCCGTACAAAGAATTTTAATGTTTTCTGTGAACGAATTTCTAAAACCATTAATACGAATTTCCACAGTAATCCGGCTTCAGATTCCATTAATCTACATTCTTAATAATAACGAGTTATCGGTAGAGCGGCGAATAAATGGCTAAAACTAATAAATGCTCGTTTTTTATCAGAAACAACAATAGCTTTTGTTATTTGTGCAAATGGCTCATAGGAGAGATAGGTATGGCTTCAGTGTTCCCTCTAAAACAAGGCCTTTTCTAATGGCCATATATTCAACCAAATCAAACTATTTTGTATTATTAGCGTACACTAATTAGACTTGCAAACAAAGCAATGCTTAACCAAACTATCCTAACCTCGAACGACATCAACCTAATTTTGACACCTAAGGAAATTTGGATATTTATATTCCTATTTTACTCGAATATTCGAACCATGTGGTGCTTAATTTTGAATCATGAAAATGACACAGTTTTTGTGTTTTTAGCACCAAATGTGGAGTGATTGTAGCAGCATGGCGGATCAAATCGTGAAGCTAAAATTCGAAGCAAACGACCATTGATTCAAACAGATTTTAGTAATTTAAATATAGCTATACTCTTAATCTTAGAAGGTAACAACAAATCAATTATATGGGAATGATTTATATGGCGTTATTAATAATTAGCAATTATATATTATATAGCACTTATATAATGTATAGCAATTATATTATTATGTAGCAATTCTACATTATATATCAATTATACATTAGCTTAGATTGCGATCACCTGAGAAACTCGGATACTCCTGTAGGCCTTTAATTTAAAACCCCTTTCAATTGCTTGTCCGAGGGAGCGGGAAATAGAAAGTCTCCCTACAATTTTGTTTTGGGTTTGATGGTTCATTCTCCTTGGAATTAAATTAGTTCCTTAACCTAAGTTTAATTGTTCTCTGTTGTAGCACTTTTAGGACAGAAAATATCTGTTTTTCTAGTTATTGATCCGGGACGTTTGTATTTCTTTTTAAAATATAAACAATTTAACGAGTAAATTTCTTAGGGGGAAATTCACGAACACACCTTTATTCCAACATGTTTTCTTGAAGTTTGTTTTTATAATGACAGCGCTTTTACCTAACATCATGGCGTTAGGGATTTTAGCTGAAAAAAATACCTGCATCAGTAAGGAATAATAAATTGAATATGTACGATAAAATATATCAGGCATGCCAGACGTAAGACCGGAATGTTATTTTCAGACGCATGTTTCTAAGTTGTTTTATTGTGAAAAAATTAGAAAATTTAAATTGTTGTAACTATCAGTAATCATTGTCCATACATGTGAGTTAATTTGTACTAAATATCTCTTCCAAAAGGTGTTACTTGTTTAAGTTACCAACCTTTGAATTTATTAAATTGAATGGTATACTAGGTTGTGCCAAACTCTTTGCTAGGTGGGTAGGATGTTGTAAGAGAGGAAAAAAGATAAAACCTTAAATGAATTAAAGGATTAACTCAGTCGAACAATCCAAATACGCCAAATTGATTAAACTGGTAGGTTGTTTCACATAACAATGTTTTTGGACTAGTAAGTTGAAGATGGCAAAAAAAGAATAGTGAATAATCAAATTATAATAAATTTGCATTAATCACCTTCTGCTAACTATCCTCTAATTAAAATATCCCCAAATTATAACTTATTGTGGTCAGTTGGTCACAATAGTAGTTGTTTTCGCTATTATCCACCCTTCTATTGCAAATATGTTCAAAATATAGCAATCAGTAGGAGAAATCTCATATCCCAATTCTCTAAGCTTATACACACCCGGCTAAGAAATGTGTGTTGTGAAAATGAAGTAGTATTGTTCCATGTACATATATTGATCCTTGCAGGCTCTTGAGCAATGCAAGCTATTTGATAATCAATCTTGAATCCCTTTCACCAATATCTAGACAGTGTAATTGGGTTGTTACCATTTCATGTGGTTTCAAGCATGAAAAATGGAGGATTCCTTACCAATTCCACTAAACTCTAACAGTAGCTTCGTTTGAGTGCAACAATAACTTTGACATACCACTTCTAAAAGTTTGAATTGTTGAAGTTATTAAATGTTGAATTTAATATACTTTTTTGTCACCAGATATACTAAATTGTGCATGAAATTTTCATCACATGTCACGTTTCGATAGGGAAATGTCATGAAACTTCAGAAGTCTCTATAAAATTTTAGGGTTTGAAGAAATTGGAATAAGGTTTCTTATACGGATAACTTGTTTATAATAGGATCTTTTCCAATAAATACGATCCTATTTAATAAGCCACATAATAAGAAGACATTGAAGATGATGAATGGTATCAGGAACTTTGCAAAGAGCTACAGTCCATGGTGGCTTTTTGCAAATCTCCTCTTAGTGTTCATCTTCTTATATGTATTCTAATAAAAAAGCCATAATATGTTATTTTGAAATTCTGGGCTACGTCCAAAGCACCCATAAAATTCAATGCTCGGAATGAGGTGAATAAAATCATTTTCACTCAATAGATGCCAAAGTCAACAAGCTACATTCGAATTTCAATGATATTCATCGTACCATACACTTTGGGCAAACATGGAATGGTTTTAAACTCGACCTTTATGGATATATTTGAGTTGTAGAACGGGAAAATGTCTAAAATCTCTGAAATGATTTTTGAAACTTCACTGTAACTTAGAAATCCCTTCATATTGCACTTATAAATTACATCTTTACTTTCCTACAACATATTTTTAATGTTTTCCTTCGTCAAAATTTGTACAACAAGGTTTGTATCTTTTTTCCCTAATTGCTACTCACACATATTTCACTAAGATGAAGTTTGTGAGCAAGCCATTTTCGATGATAAATGATGCACCTGACCCCATTGCTCACTTATAGGATTTGTTCTAGTTCTGTCTAGTACATCTTTCTCTTCGCTATCGCCTACAGGGTTAGAATATTAAAAACACCATCCAAGACAGAAAAAAGAAGATTCAAACTTGTATAATATGTATATTCTTATTGAGATATAATAAATGGTATACCACTCTTACGAACGGTTATGTATAACCCTGTATATATACATGATTTTACCCTACTATTTTTAGCTTCAGTTTGGTGTTTATCTTATCTTTACAATTCTACAGAATCTTCCAAATAGATCAGAACGCCTGAATTTATATCACAACATCTCCCCTAACCTTTGCTGGAGAAAATCCAAAAGTTCCAAAATTGGAGTACGATAACAGACTGGTATAAACTACATATAGGTAAATTGTAATCATTGTAGACAATGCAAAGTACTGTAAACGTGTAGCCCATAATATTATGGCAACCTAGACAAAACAGGTCTATATAAGGATGGTAAATTAACTTGTGAGTCAAGGAAGACCTCAAAAAGGAAAGACCGAGCCATTACTCAAACTGTGAGGAAGGGAAATTTCAAGACGACCGCAGCAGTTCCTCGATGATTAGTGAGATTTTGGCTATCAATCTCTCCTGGCAAGCTGTGTCACTTCGGCTGGAGGAAGATAATATTCAATTTTACACCCCTGCGGTCAAGATATTAATTAGCCCGAAGAACATCAAGGCTCGTGTTGCATTCGCCAAAGAACACGTTACATGAACGGATGACCGATGGATCCAAGTCGCCTTCAGTGATGAATCGAAGTTCACTTTGTTCGGATCCAATGGTAGGTGGTTCGGTCATTGCAGAGCATGCAAAAGATTGTTTGTCAGTTGCACTACAAAGAGTGTGAAATTTGGCGGAAGAAGTGTTATGGTATGTGGCGCGATTTCGGTAGAAGGCACTGAGCCACTTGTGCGCTTACGCGGCACAGTGAATGCTAAGTGTACATGGGATTTCTGCGACAGCATGTTTTTCTCCATCTGCAAACCTCCTAAGACCAAACCTGCAATTCCCACGCAGGCTAAGACGTCCTATCACACAGCTATGTTGGGGAAGACCTTCTTACACGACGATCACATCAATGTTATGAACTGGCCTGCTCAGAGTTCAGACCTGAATTCCATTGAAGATGTTGAGAAAACATTCGGGCAGAAATCTAAAGCCAGAAATCCGAAAACAGTTAAGGAACTTTCGGAAATTCTTCAAGATCAATTGATCAAGATTACTGCGTAAGAGTGCAACTGTTGGTTCATTCTTGTGTCAGCAAATGTCAAAGCATCATCAAGAATAAAAGCCTCCACATTAAATACTAATTACTTATAACTTGTACAAATGTTTTCCACCTTATAATTTAATGGCTATATTCTAATAGAAATATGTTTCCGCTATCGTTCGGATCTTTTAGAACACCAATTTTTATAGTAAATTGTTTATCTGTTGATAACTTTTGTTATATTCATCCAAATGTGCACGAATTTTAGAAACTAGATTTTCTCTTGCAAAGTTATGGAAGATGCGATGAAATATAGGCGTTCTGATGTTTTAGGACGGTACTGTACAAGCACATTTTTATGGAACTATTTAGGGTAATATTTGTGAGCAAGAGTAGCTGATATAAAATTCTGAGGTCTGCAAAAACAGAACAATAGCAGACGAGTTCACTCTTTATAGAATTTCGAAAAAGTGTGAAAAAGAAAGAAAGAAAAAGTTATATAAACCTAATAATAAGGAACTAGGCCAATAGTGAAAATGAACTAGAAACAGCCTCCCGAATAGTATTTTTTAATTTGACATCGCTAAGGACAAATTAAATTAAAGGTAAATCCAAATTTTGGGCAGAGTTAACAAATTTACTACTTATAACAATACTAGATTTAATACCATTTATTAGACCGTCAATGAGATGCCAAAGGTTCTAAAATGCGTTCTGATCATGTGTCTCCTTTATGCTGTAAATTATAGCTATGGATGGAAAGTAACAAGTATCCCTCCTGTGTTTGGCACATCTGTCTGGGCTGCGCTGATGAAACTCAATGCACCTAATTCGGGCTGTTCCCTCTTTGCCAATGAGACAGGTTCAGGAAATTTAAAATTCCTCTGCCGGGACAGTACTCACCCTCACACTGCTCGGGCACGCCTGGGGGACGCTCTTCATCCCGTGGCACAGGATCGTTTTCATCCACCCATGTGGGGACGCTATATCCTACAATAATAAGGACAACTGCACTGTAGGTAGTAATGGTATGTGAACTTAGGTACTCAGTGCTATACTAACCGCATAGCATTATTCCAGATTACTTTTCTGTGCCAGTGCCAGGCGTTAATTCTCACTCATATTGTGATTGATAGGCTCCGTAAATTGGATACCACCATTCGACGCCATACCTATCCCACGAATTAGCATGAATGATCGAATGATTTATTGCGTGAGATCTGTTGGCACAGGGTTAATTATAGTCTTACGAACTCAAGCTACAAATGAATGGAAACGAAGTGGAACGAATCAAACAATAAATTTCACCTATTGGGAGGAATATTTAGCATTCATCAACGGAAGAATGGTGGAGAGTACAGAATACATAAATGAAAACCGACGTAATAAAGGAATCAGAGAGTAAACGAAAAAGAAATCACAGTAAAGCTGAGGTCGGGAAAGCAAATACGGATTCCTTAAAGAACAAGAGGGCACTGAACTACAGGAACTTGGAAGGAGATGATTGCCTCCCTACTTGAGGGGCAGAGGGAGAATTCTCTCCGGTCAAATGTTTAAAAATGATACGGGAAAATAACCTAAAATGGCATCATGTTAACTTTGAGGACCGGTGACCAAGGAAGAATTTTTAATCCTCCGATGGCACAATGCAGAGAATAGTGACAAAGGTCACCATTGTGATTTTATATTTAAACGTAAATAGTAACTGAAGACGGCATTTAAAAAAAAGTTCGGAAGTGGTGTTTACACTCTACTAAGCCGTAATATATATATATATATATATATATATATATATATATATATATATATATATATATATATATATATATATATATATATATATATATATATATATATATATATATATATATATATATAATATATATATATATATATATATATATATATATATATATATATATATATATATATATATATATATACATATATACCCTCAACAAAATGAATGAAACGAAAATTAAAAACTTACAGCAACACGAACGGTTATTATCAGTCAACTTGAGACCTAAAAATACATCCTTACTGATTCCCTGTACCGAAGCAACAGCGTGAGAGAATAAGTCCAGCGAAAAGTCAAAAACAGTGTGATGTATTCTTAATGGCTTCATCTGAAATTTATTTACACCAAAAGAAACTAAATATTTTTCTGTAATTTACATTTGGTTCGAAAACAGTTTTTTTTTTAACCAAAACATTTCCATTTGTGATTTTATTGTAGATTTCGGGTAGGTATGAGGATTGAAAGTGATCAGAATTGAGGGGACAGAAAATGGGAAAGTAACGGAGCCGACCTTTAAGGCCAAATTTAGTATTCTTTGAGGCACGTCACGGGGCTTAGTGACAATGCGTAAGGACACAATAACTCATCTGAAAAAGATTTCGTTCCTCGCTAAGCACAATGTTTTCTTTTGGCAAAATATGCGTTATATTGTGTAAATGTTAGTATTTTTTAATTATTGATGTTATTCTCATTAAATCTTTTCATTTTTGTGTATCTTTTTCGTTTGGAAATTGATCAGAATTGTTTCTTGTTCCTGGTTTGTTAGGTTCTATTTATAGTGATCATTAACCATACTTTCGGATCACAGATTCATTATCAGGTGAGACAGAGAAAGAGAGAGAGAGAGAGAGAGAGAGAGAGAGAGAGAGAGAGAGAGAGAGAGAGAGAAAGAGAGAAAGAGAGATATTCTTCCTGTCATTATTGATCGAATGTTTAAGACTTTCTCACCTTTTCAATGAAGAGCGCTGTATTTTTCTTCCTCTCTCTCTCTCTTTCTCTTTTTCTTTCTATCTATCGCTGTCTCTCTCTTTATCTCTTTCTCTCTTATGCACTTTTGTTCAAGAGCGATTGGAGATATAAAATAAATTACTTCATAACATTCAATAATCGCTCCAACTCCTTCCTCATTTGATTCCACGCCTTCCTGATCATGCGGTTTAAATATCTTAACGTAACCTTTGCATTTCGCGCTGATAAAGTCTTTATTGCGCTCTTTGAACTTGTTCTTGTTTCTCTCTCGGAACCTCTAAACTGTCGCACTTGTCGATTTGCAAGGTTAAGGTGGTAAATAGTAAAATAATGTGACTAAGTGGATATATTTCGATTCCTTCCTTTAACCCATCGCCCAGGAAAAAGAAGTCTGAAATGGAGGCAGCATTTGGAATACGTTAAAAGTCTCCATTTCCTTAATTTTAACGCTCAGCCGAGCATAGGACATAAGAAGGTTGCACAATGTAAGATTCGAATGTTAATCATTGCAAAATATAATCGAGGATTTCCAGAAGAAGAACTAATCCAAGATTTGAAATTTTTGCAGGCTCTCATCCGATGCTGGAGAGTACTTCACCCTTCTTTTTTTCTTCCTTTGTTTTTTTTGCCTTTGTTTTTTTGTTCGTGTTTCTTTTTGTTTGTTTTTAATCTAGCCTTGGATTAGTCTGTAAGATAATTACAGCAACTTATGCTCTTGTAGAACTTCGACAGATGGGCGCTAAAAATGCTCATGTTAAATAAAAAAAAATTCCTACTGGAGACAAACGAAAGAACGGGGAGCAATGAGCTAGAATTACGCCTACCAGGATCGAAAGAAGGACCAGGGAGAAGTTCGTTACCCACAAAGTCATAAATCCCTGTAATATTCATCCTGTAGAAGTTCTTAATTGCAACTGAAAATAATAATGAAAATAATAATGGATTACCGTTTCAGAGACACCGTGAGCTAAAGTGGTTGACCCTGTGTGGAGAGTTCTTCATCCAATCATGATTCCTCTTATCAAGATAATTTGTTTTGATAAAGATGTATTTGTTCTACGAGCAGAAAGCTCAGGTACATATGTATGTCACACACATTTATCGCTCGTTCTTTTTATCTATCAACCAACCCGGAACTTGTATGAGTGTGAATAACGGCAGAATGAATGAAATTGGTGGTCAGGTATGAGGAAACTAGTATATAAATGTGAAAATAACATGAGTGATTTTTAGAAATTAAAGCTTTGTAAAGATTAACTAAGGACAGATCTTCCCGAAAATTACAGGTGTGGATGTATTTAAAAGGTAGGTTAGGTTCGGGAAATTAATTTATACCTGGTATTTAAGGCGATGTTTGATAATAATCCACCCGGGGCACGGGTGGATTATTGAAGAGCGAGTAAAACTGTGTTTGTTCGCTGGAAAAATTGGATTTCATTAATAAAGTTAGCAAATACCTCGTGCTTTTAATTGTTCTGTTAACTCTAGTGGTTCACAACAAAACAACAAAAAATTATGTGTGTACCGCATGTGGAGCTTATCGTATTCAAGGCTTTTCATCATTTTACTTGAGAAAAGTGATGCAACTGAGGATGGTTTTATTATTCAGTGAAGAAAAATGAAGAAAGGAACATATAGAGGAAGGAGAGAGGTGGATAAGTTGAAAAAACTAAATGGAATACGTGATTGAAGAAGAAGTAAAATAGATCAAACTACATGTGTACCATAAATGGGTTAAGTCGCATTTTACCTTCCTCTCGTGTTGCCCATTGTCAGAGAGATAGAGGGAGAATCACGTGGACGCAGAGGCTTAGGGAGTATCTCACAAACGAGAAAACCTTCAATTGGCCTTTTTGGGTAAACTTCCGGGGCGATAAGACGAGCTGAGACGAGCCAAACTGGAGCCCGGGAAAAGATCAGCGAAAGGGTACGAAGTTCACGTCCGCCACGCCCCTTCAGAAAGAGTGAGACCCGCTTCCGTCAGCAAGCAAAATCGCTTCCAGCGACCCCGTATATAATTCCCAGAACGGGCATGGGAAAATCAGTATTCTCCAGTATTCGTCAGTATTCGCCAGAATCAGCCAATGATACGACGCGCAAATTCTCAGGCGACTCCTGCACCTCAATGGCTAGTAGGCAAGAAACATTTATTCAGAATTAACGACAGTCAAGCAATGTGAAGACTCGTCCTTCTGCAATAACCAGCTCAGTTCCTTCCGGCGAGAATACTCCCCCGATGTAAACCCTCGAGGCCCACCATGGAAATTGTAAGACAATTATGTTTTCTCTCTATCAACTTCGAAAAGGCGCGACTCTATTCAACCTCAAGGTTCACTCATGATTCCCTCCTCCCGTTTTCTTTCGGCTAGTCGTTTGTGCATGCTCGCGGCGCGTGCCGAAGCATCTATTTAAATCAATTTTGCTTTCCAATTAGTCTGGTGTATTTCCCATAGTGTCTCCTTTGTTGTTAAATTATTGTTTGTATAATAGTAAAAATTATTTTTGTTTTCCCTGTTTGATTCCCAGAACCACATAGCCATTTGACTGAAATCGGCCAAAGGTAGAATAAGCACTCGTATATAATTTCGTTGTGACCCACGCCTCAAAGGGGCATTTTCCCGCATCCAGGGAGACAAGCGAAGGTCAGTGAGCTCATGCCTGACCTACGACACCCATAAATGTGCCTCTAATGCAGTAAGTATTAAAAAGACGTCAAAATGACCCCCATAAGAACTGCTGAATGTCAACGGTTACCACAAAAACGGCCGAAATGTCTTATATAGTGAGAAATGCGAGAAGTATTGCCTCTTCAACTATATTATTTTATAACAACTTTAGAGATTTAGAGTAGGAATTATTAAGTGTTCACTACCCTTTTGAGGAAGAAGACAAAACTATTGTAACCAACAAGGGCATTTTTAGTCAATAACACTTATGTGCAATGAAGAAAAAGAGAGAAAAATGAATAAAAAGGTATTAGTAAATAGGAAGAGGAGTAATAAACAAAAAGGTACTAGAGTACAAGAAGTAGTAATTTCTTTTATCAATAAATCTTGGAGTCGATTAGGTGTAAATAAATCTGAAGGAAAAAGTTCGAGCACGCGAAAAGAGACTCAGGAAGTAGTACGCGATTTTTCGTGACGTATCTACAATCTACATATTTTCTCGAAGGCTTTGGTAAAGTCAATTTAAGTGATATCGAAGCTTTTGCCAAATTCTAAAGTTTATAAAATTGGAAGATAATTATTAGCATAAAAATCAGTTATCTTGAAGATTTAAGGTTGATTTGGATGGAAAAAAATGATTCTGTATAGAATACTTATAAAATATGTCATCTTATCAAATATTTTCTTTTTACAGGAATTGTTTTGTTATTCCTGTAGTTTAGCAACTTTTCACAGTAAATCAGTTACTATTGTACCTTAGATGTAATGCAGAATACTATAATTTCCCTTAGTTTAAAAAAACCTCGAAAGATTTCATTGAGACACATTACATTGCAAACTCGAAAAATAAATACCAAAATTTATATTTCTTGAAAATAGTTGTTTAAATTCCATGAAAATTGAAGAGAATATACTTAGAAATTTAGCTCTGATAATGTCCAAGTTTCATTTTCTATATATGCGATTAAAAATTTAAGAATAGAGTAATATATTCATATTTGAAGAAATGGTGCATCCAAAACTAGAGAAGGATGGTATGAGTCATTTATCAGGATGTCGAGACGATTAAGGTCTACAAATCCCTCAGATAGCAGGTAATCCAGGGGAAGAGGGAAGAATGACACTGTTAGAGATTTTGAGGTATTGTAATGTGTCAAAGGGTGTGATTTCACGCATAATAAAGTCCAATAAGGATACTAAGATCAGCAGGTTGACGAAGCAAAGGGGTCGCCATCGAAAAACTACTCCCATTTTCTGGTTTTCGCGCGATGGAAATGATGTAGATTTGAGACAGCAGCTGGTCCTTCCGGTTAAGTTAACAAGAACCTGAAGCTGAATGTGTCTCGCCAGACTGTCTCACGTCACTTGAGACAAGTGGGAGTCATAGGACACTCCATTGCTAAAAAACACTCATAAGTAAAAAGAATAAAGCGGCTAGATTTTCCTTCGCTGCTGAACATGTCCTGTGGAGTGCTCAAAAATAGGAAGGAAAGTTTTTCAGCAACGAAAACAAATTTAATTTGCTCAGATCGGACAGGAGGTGGCAATTAATGCGTAGTGCAGGTGAAAAGTTGAATCCCACATTCAGGAAAAAGTCGGTTGAATTTAGAAGTGGCCGTGTTATGCTGTGACGCATGTTTTCAAACACTGGGGTCTGCCCTTTCGTCTGTTTACGCGGCAAAGTAATTCCTGCGATACAACAATCAGCTTCAGGGACAAGTGGTACCTTCTTTCGAAAATCGGGAGTACGTGCACCTGTTTTCATGCAGGAAAATACTCCGTGCCACACAGCAAAGACGATGAAGTAGTTCTTGAATGATGAAAATATCTACGTCATAAACTGGCCTGAGCAGAGCCCTGATTTAAACCCGATAGAAAACCTATGGAAGATACTCGGAGAGAAGAAGGTTATGGCTCGGAAACCTACTAATGTTGAAGATCCCCGGCAAATCCTATTACAAGATTAGCGTAGTGTTCACGCTGATAATTAATGAGAGAGAAAGGCATTGGGAGGGAACGACATTCTTAAACCACATGTACAGGACTAGTTTGGGCACTTCGCGCTCCCTCCTTCAGCTGTACAAAAACGGACACAATATTACCACAACACCTTTATTTTATACAAAATGAGAGGGAGAAGAGAAACTAACTTTAAATAAGAGAAAGATAAAAGAAAACATTAAAGCAATATTTATAAGGAGAGGTTAACTCCTCTTATGGTTTATGTAAGGTCTATTTGGGATGCAATGGACGACCTAGCCACGGGATTTGAAACTCCTTTTCGACAGATAAAAGTGGGGAAGAGAATCGATTAGTGCGGATTCAACTACCTGTTGCTTAAATCAGTCATATATACGAATTCCATTATGTCGCAATCGACACGGCGGTTAGTTGCACACATATGTTGAAAGATTACATTGGGCATGTTGGCCGCTTATGTCATCCTTAAATTGGTATCACCTGAACCTTAAGAAGAGTCAGCCTCTCTTTATAAATATTGCCTCTATTTTTGTTCCTACTGCTTTCTCTTTTGTTTGGCTATTTTTCTTCTTCTTCTCATTTGGTATAAAAGGAATGGGTTAAGATAATATTTTGTGTCTTTGTACAGCTGAAGGATGGAGTGTAATGCTCCGAAACACGTCTTATGATCTAATAAATTTGTTATTTCTCAAAGCTTTTGTTATTCATATCCGGCAAAGATTGGAAGAATAATGGAATAAAATCTGGCGGCCGAAAATGGACTCATGTCATTCGGAATAATCAAATAATATTTGGTTCAATTTTCACTCATATGATTGTTGTTTTATAGTTATAGCTGCATTTATACTTACCGTTCTCTACTTTTGGGCGCATCCTTTCTTCGAATATACTATATTGCTTAACCTTTTTTTTTCATCTGCTGTTCTATGAAAGGAAACTTGAACACTTCAGAGGTAAATTTAAAAGAATCTTCGTGTCAATTTTCATGAAAATTAAAAAGTGCTTTCGAGAAAATAATGATTTTTGTATTTAGTTCCCTAGCTTTGGACAGTAATGCAGCTTCATCAGCAATTCCCTTCGGTTTCAATGAAATCAATCACATAACAGAACAATTAAGAAATTTAATTTTTTTTTATTTAATTTTCTTTAAGCGTCAGGTCGCAGAAGAGCGCTCCAAATTTAAATGAACAAAGAATTTTATTCCCCGAGATCTGGCGAATTTCATCAGGTAAAAACAATAGAGTCGGATATTAATGAAATTTTTCTCTCTCCTGACGTTGTGACTTGCATGTAATTGAGGGGATAGAAGAAAAAAAGAGACATAAAAGAGTAAGAGGAGAGAGAAATAACATATATTCACATGGGTATACAATTTGCTGGATTGAATACAGAAATAAAACACGGAGTAGCGCTTTCTTATAAACTCATAAACTAACAGTTTTGTAAATAGTAAGAAAAAAAGACTGAAAGAAAAGAAAACGAAGGTTATGAGTGTGTTTTAGTCTTAAAACAAGTAACAAAGATGTACTAACAAGAAGCGAAAATAAAATGTCAATCGCAGATAAAAAAAAAGAAGTTTTGAGCCTGAATGATCACCAGATAGCTTCTTTAGCATTGTTCTCCTCATACGAAAGGAAATAATATTGGCAGAAGGATTAGAACTGCCAGAGAAAACAAACAATAGAACGTGTAAACAATTAAGATGAAAAAGATAGAGAGAAAATACGTCCTGACACTGTGAACGCCTGCCAGGAAAAACTACGCTCAGTTACCCGACGGACGACGTTCGGCTTTTGGCATTTGGCCTAGCTTAAAGGCGACTTGCCGTACTAATGGCTTATACCAAGGTTGTCCAACCTTTTTTTGCCGACGGGCCGACTTAGAAATTTAAGTATATTCACCGGGCCACAGAGGTACTTAAATATAATTTTAGAAAAGTTCAAAGATATATATAATTACAAACAAAATACTGTATATTAAGAGGAGAAAATTAAATTAGACTAATACAAAATAAAATAAAATCAATTTGATTGGGGAGATTCCCTTCCTTTTATGATATTCTCAATATCTGGTTTTCAAAGTAAATGAAAATATTCCTAAAAAATACTGCGTAAAAATAAAATCTGAGTAAGCAGTGAGCCGCAATGCGGCCCGCGGGTCACGGGTTGGACGTCCCTGGATTATACAATAAGGCTGTTTGCCGTTGGCTGAGGAGAAAAGCCTGACTGATCAGGATTGATAAGTCGATTTCGCTATAAAAATAATGGTTAAACTACATTGATCAATTTTACTTCGTTATTAGTTTTTTTTAAATATAATAAAAAAATATATTCCTAATGTTGGGACTGAGCTCTGAGTTTATTTGGGACGCTTGGCAATGCAAGATCTCACATTATTGACGGAATGATCTGAAATGATCAGAAATTGGTCGATGAAGAGAACAATTTCTTGTTTTTCACTCATTAAATCAAATAATATTCCTTGCTTTATTTATCCTTATACTTTTATAGCCACAATTCTACCCGAGTTATGGGTGGGAGCCCTCACATTTAAAGAAAGAATTATTAGCAAGGAAAACGTTTTGTTAATTAGTTAATAATTGAAAAATCAAAATAATAAAGATGAGCGAGAAGACCTATGTGCCAAATATGCAAAACTAGCCACAAATGGAAGATAATTAATTTCGCTAAATTAATTATCAAACAATAATTAACTGTTTTCACCAATCTGTTTTCAGGTTCCACCCCCACAAAATCTGCCTCAAAGATGGCGTACGAATAACCAATCCTGAGGGATCTTAAATTTGCTTGCTTCAATACACCACTATCATAAATCGAAACCTACCTCTTAAAATAGCACCAACCATTAATTATATCTTAAAATACATGACACAAACTATAATTGAAATGGAAGAGTACTAAATTCACTTTAATTATGTGGAAACACCAAAGGGTAAATAATTAATCTCCAAATCCTTCGAGAAGAGATGCGCGAAATGGTAAAATGGATCTATACGCTAATAAACAAGAACTATTATAATAAAAGTTAAAAACAAAAGATCTGAAAATGTTTATATGTTGACAGTATAAAGAAATTAGCGGCAAAATATATATTAATAGAATTAATCATCATTTTAATTTATTTCTTTTATTGTTGCCATTTTTATAAATTATTAGTCATCCTTGTTCATTCGTCTCAACTGAAGAGTCCGAGGCTTTTTATTTCTCGTTAGAGACATATAATTTAATGGGTGGATCTATATTACTTGTTGAAACAGCGTATATATATATATATATATCCATATGGAGCTCAGCCGTGAAGCCTGCATTTAATATTGAGGATAAATCCCAGAGCCACGAGAAACGGATGTAGCATCTTTTAATTTTTCACCCGTTTCGAAAACTACAAGTTTTCATCTTCAGGCTAGAATAAGTTTACAAAGTTAATATGTATGAAGAAAACTTGAAAGGGCCAACAAGACATTATTTTAAAGAGTGACCAATTATAAAATATCAGTAAAATGTACTGTGAGTTAAATTTTTTGTTATTAAATATGACTTGGCAACGGTTAAATTTGCTTTAAAACTGACTCAAAAATTAGTTAATAAATTTAAGGTTTATTGCAGATATTAATTAAAAACTATAAGAGAAATTGACCTGGCATTATTTAAAGAAAGTAAATTTAACATTTGTTTTTAATTTTGTAAAGACTGTAAGAGTTAAAAAACATTTAATATAAAAACGGTAAATTTGGGTACTTACTAAAGTGGATCCATCCTAGAGAGTGAATGGTGGGTTTAACAAGGGGCTAGTATTTATAGGTTAGAGTGACGCTTGGTTTGTTAAAAAGCAAACCAACTAACAAACTGTAGTTAAAATTAGTTAATTAATAATGATATCGCACTTAAATCTTCATTGAGTGTAGCTTTGTAGTGTTTGATATATAAAGATTCGAGGGTTGTTAGGCAATGTTTGTTGTTGTTAAAGGCTAATACTTGAAAATTATCAATAGAAATGTCAGTTTTACAGCTTATGGTGTGTTCCCTAATAGAAGACTTTTCCATTTTATTTAATATTTTGTTTGTGCGCCAACTAATCCCCATATGAGCAGAGAACCTAGCTCCAAGAGACCTGACAGTGCTGCCCTTGTAAGAGGCTCCAGTACAACTGGAACATTTAAATAAATAAACATTATCACTGCAGAACTCCAAAGAGATAGAATCTTTACTGTTGAAGAAACTTCCTATCGATAGTTTGTTTATAAAAATAGCCAACTTTTCTTGAATTTTTTAAACACTTTACACCCAAAAATCAAATTCACCATGGAAGTAGAGTCAAATGATAAGAAGCCCTTTCTTGACCTTTTAATCACCCGAGATAATGACGATCGAAAAATTCAAACAACCACTTTAGTAAGTACCCAAATTTACCGTTTTTATATTAAATGTTTTTTAACTCTTACAGTCTTTACAAAATTAAAAACAAATGTTAAATTTACTTTCTTTAAATAATGCCAGGTCAATTTCTCTTATAGTTTTTAATGAATTTCTGCAATAAACCTTAAATTTATTAACTAATTTTTGAGTCAGTTTTAAAGCAAATTTAACTGTTGCCAAGTCATATTTAATAACAAAAAATTTAACTCACAGTACATTTTACTGATATTTTATAATTGGTCACCCTTTAAAATAATGTCTTGTTGGCCCTTTCAAGTTTTCTTCATATGTATTAACTTTGTAAACTTATTCTAGCCTGAAGATGAAAACTTGTAGTTTTCGAAATGGGTGAAAAATTAGATTGATGCTGCATCCGTTTCTCGTGGCTCTGAGATTTATCCTCAATAATATATATATATATATATATATATATATATATATATATATATATATATATATATATATATATGCTTAATAACCAATAGGAAATAAGGAAAGATGATACACATGTCATTTTGTCTTTTTATAAGATTAAACAAGGATCAAACTTATATTAGAAAAGAGAGAGAGAGAGAGAGAGAGAGAGAGAGAGAGAGAGAGAGAGTTATCGGTATAAAATAATATATACTCTTTTATCCGTTAAAGAAAGTGAAATAATAGGTGGAGTTCGAACTTATGCCATCGAATTCTTTTCGCTTTTCAGGCCACATAATTAACCAAAAGGCTACCGCCTCATCCTCCCAAAAAGAAAGTTTTAAGACTAATAATTTATAGCATCCTTGACAAAAATTCGCCCTCCCGACCTGGCAATGTATATTCCATATGTTACAACAATTTTCAACAATGCTATTATGAGCAAACCGGGAAAGAATTACAAGATTGTGTAAAACCACCTCGAATCACTGTAGGTAATCACAGCGAACAATCTGCTCTTTTCTTCCATATGTATAACTATAACCATACAATCAACTTGAATTGTGCTAAATCGGTCATTAGATGCAGCAATTACATTTCTAGAAATATTTTAGAGTGTATATCCATTAACACGTTCCTAAATTTCAATATTAGACCTAGTTTGTTTACGCTAGACACGATCATTACTTCATATATAAAATCACCAATTAATGTTTCAGCCTATTGTACCCCTAATTAGGGTTCAGAGAAAAGTAGTGTAATCCTCTCCACGACTAGACCATGCGTCAATGAGGACGTGTTATATGGCCCAATGAGTCCCTATTCCAATTGTCCTTGACTCCAGGCAACGTTAGAGTCAGCAAGACTCCACGGGAGCAGTGGAATCGAGAGTGCATAGTTCTAACCGTAAAGCATAGGGACTGCTCTTTAATGTTATGAGTTGCATGTAAAACTATGAGGTGCGTTGTCTCACCGTACCAAGCTGCCCTGAGATATTACATGCCCTCCCCAGCTTTAGTATGGCAATGTTCCATATAACAAGTCTCCGTCCACTATACAATGGCTCCTGGGAAACAATATTACCTCCAATAGAATCTGAAAGAGGTTCGAAATTTCCTAAAATGAGTAACTGAAGGCAGTCAACATCCAGCAATGTGCCAGCATCACATCCCTCAGGCGTCGCCTCCTCGTGAGTCCGCCTCGAAGAATAAATGCTCTCATCACTGCAAAGAGACTCTCAATATGCTATCAATTTGGTGTTTAGGTAATTTTCACAGAGCTTCATCTGCTTATCTGTTATATGTTGCTGATGTTACAAGTTTTGGTTAATTTTGTTAATTTTTGTTAATTATTTGGGGCATATATCACTTATTGATATTTATTTATTCTTACGAGGGGCGGTCAATAAGTTTTGCAATTCGGATATAAGGAAACGAGATATGAGGAAAAGTGTTTTATTATTTTTCAATATAACTACCCTTGACTTCAATGCACTTGCGCCACTTGTTCCTGAGGCTTCAAATTCCCGACAACCAGAAATCTGCCGACTGCTGTTCAATCCACTCCTGGACGGCGAGCTGGACATCTTCATCATCCCCAAACCGGCGTCCACGCAGTGCAGCCTTGAGCTGGTGGAATAAAAAGTAGTCGCTAGGGGCCAGATCTGGACTGTAGGGGGAGATGGTTGAGCTGCTCGAATCCGCACTCGTGCAGGGCAGCTTGTGCAACTCTGGTCTTGCGGACCTTGACGACGTTGAAGTTGATCATGGGGCGTGAGGTTTCTAGGGACCCAACGGGCAGAGACCTTTGTCATGGCCAAATTGTCGTGGGTGATGTTGATAACACTTTCATGTGATATTCCAAGTTCTCGCTCGATTTCTTCGACCTTGACCCGTCGATTTTCGAGGATAATCCTCTCCACACGGGCCACATTGTCCTCGTGGTCACGTCTGAAGGGCGTCCTGGACGGGGGTCATCTTCAAGGGACTCACGACCATGGCGGAACTCCCTATTCCAGCGAGCAATGGTTGCATAGGAAGGGGCGGTATCGGTGTACACTGCAACCATGCCTTCATGGATCTCTTTTACATTCTTGCCTTCCTTGGTAAAAAAAAATCGATCAATGCGCGGTGCTCAACCTTCTCCATTGTTGAAAAATTTGTGACTGACGATCTGCGATCAGCTACTTCTTCTTAAATAGACGAGGCAGGAGCGTACGGCTGCCGGTCCTGATTTGTCATAACTTGTCCTAACACCTCCACATACAGCCATCCCCCTTCCTCTGTTTTGCCCTACCGATTCGCCAAACTTATTGACCGTCCCTCGTATTTTACTGTTCTATTGATATTGATATCTAAATAAAAACTTTACTAGCTTGTATTTATCTAGTTTCTTAAAATTTCAGATGTGTCCGAAAACGTTTGGCGGCGGCTCTAGTGAACTTTGCAGTGGTTTAGAAATTTATTTGATTTATGTGAAATTAGTTTTTGGTTCTTAACATATCTGTGTTGGTCTAAACTAGGATAAACAAGTATAAACAATAATAAGCAAGAATGAATAAGGATAAGCAAGGATAAATGAGGTTAAACAAAGATAAATAAGGATGAACAAGGATAAACAAGTCTAAACAAGAATAAGCAAAGATAGATAAATATAGACTAGTATAAATAAGGAAAAATACGGATGAACAAGGATAAATAAGGATAAATAAAGATACAAACGGAAAAATAATGGTAAACACGGATAAAAAAGGATAAATAAGAGTAAAAAGGGATAAAAAAGATTAACAAGGAACAAAAAGGATATATAATGACAGATATGGATAAAGAAGGAGTAAGAAGGATAAGTAGGGAAAATCCAGGAACATATAAGGATATTAGAGGATAAACAAAGAATAAACAAGGGTGTTAAAGGGACTTTTAAATTTACATCATCATGAAATGATGTGGACAGAAATGAAAAACCATCATTATTGGTAACAACAGCAAGAGGCTGTCAGGTCCAGTTAGGGCAAACTGCTGCATCTGAGTTCTGGGGGAATGCTTATACTCCCCCACACCCACCAGCTTTACCCTAGTGCATCTGTGGATTTCAAACCTGTTCACTTCCCCCATCTTCACCATTTTATTTATAGTTTTCCCCGTATAGAGTATCAGGAGAGCTCTCGTTGGTTATCGTTTTTTAGTTTTAAGTAATAATGACATAGCTTTGAGCACCGGAGGAATATTTTTAAAATTAAGGGAAATCTTTTAATGGATTTGGTGCAGGAAGAATATCCCATACTATTCTCCAGCAAGACTAAATCCTGATATGGGATCGCTGACCCAGAGGACACACCCCTCAAGGTGTTACTTCACGAGCCTAATAAGCAATGGCGGTAATGGGCGAGGTTGTCGTGGAAGCCACCTTGTGAGGGCGGTTAATTCACATTAAATCACCCCAACCCCACTTTAGGGTAAACTGGGAGATCTTGAAGTAATGAATTTGTCTTTTAATTTATGTATAATTTTTTGTCTTTTTTATTACAATATTTTCTATAATTAATTAACGTTTTATATAAATATTTTTAATTATTCATTCTTTATTTAAATATTTTTAACAAATAACTTTTTTATTCAATTTTTAATTAAATATTTTTAATAATTTATTTTTATTTAAATATTTGCAATAAAAACATTTTTATTTATATATTTTCAATAATTCATTGATTCATTAATTTTTCTTCATTTAATTATTTTCAAAAATTCAATTTTTATTTAAATATTTTCAATAATTCATCTATTATATATGTATTTCTAATTATATTTTATTTAAATATTTTCAATAATGTATTCTTATTTAAATATTTTCAATTATTTATTTTTTACTTAAATAATTTTAATGATTCATTTTTAATTTAAATATTTTTAATAATTTATTTTTATTTAACTACTTCCAATAATTCATTTTGTATTTAGATATTTTCAACTATTCATTTTTTATTTAAATACTTTCAATAATTCAATTTTGTAATTTCAATATTTTCAAGACTATTTTTATTTTAAATATTTTCAATAATTCATTTTTTATTTAAATATTTTATAATTATTTTAATTTAAATATTTTTAACAATTTATTTTTTATTTAAATACTTTCAATAATTCAATTTTGTAATTTCAATATTTTCAAGACTATTTCTATTTTAAATATTTTCAATAATTCATTTTTTTATTTAAATATTTTATAATTATTTTAATTTAAATATTTTTAACAATTCATTTTTTATTTAATTACTTTCAATAATTCAATTTTATTATTTTCAAGACTTTATTTTTATTTAAATATTTTCAATAATTAATTTTTTAATTCAAATATTTGCATAATTCATTTATTTATTTAAATATTTTGATTATTATTTTAATTTAAATATTTTAAACAATTCAGTTTTTTATTTTAATATTTTTTAACAATATATTTAAATATTTCCAAAAAATATTGAAATATTTAATTTCGTTTTTATCTCCTACAAATAGACAAGACTCGGAGTTTCATTCTTTTGGCCCCAGGGCCGAGACCCGGAAGGCTGATCTTTACCAAACGGTTAGGTTACGGGTTTTATGTTACAGTGAAGTGGAATGACATGGAATGTTAAAAGGGGTAGCACGGTGTTAATGTTTATTTTTTGGAAGAAATAAGTCAAAGTAGTCAAAAGAATTTTGTCATATATATATATATATATATATATATATATATATATATATATATGTTCCACTTTTGGTCTTGGCTTAACCCATGGATTAGTTCACCAAAATTCATTTGAAAGTCGTGACGCACGAAGGCATAAAACTAGATCACTAAGCGAAATGAAATTCTTTATTGGCCTGACGCGGTTCGAAATATAGCCAGTTGTGGCTAGAGAATAAGATATAGAGCTATATATATATGTGGTAAGCTGCGTTAATATTTATAAGAACATATTTATAGGAAATGGGATTTCTCTAAACACAAGATATACGTGCAAATGGTTGAGACTCTATAAGGGCTACACGATTAAGATGGGGAGGGATTATTATTAGAGGCTGGCTGACGCGAAGATGGTAAGATGAATTGCGAATTTGTTTGGATATTTAATTTTGGTTGCTTTTCTTTGATGTATATAGCTTCTAATATAAGCAATTTGTTTCGGTTTGGGGCGTGTGCTAAGATTTTAGTATTCTCTTCAAGCGAGTACTCGTAAACCTATACATAGAATTCTTCGAATCTAGAATACTTCCCCAAATTAATGAAACCCCCATATCCTGGATGCGATACATTTCTATCTAAAATTAATCGCTTAATGCCCTCAATTAAATTTACTTTAGAAGTTGAAAAAGATCGCACACTCTCTTTCCCAGATATTCTAATTCACCGGACAAACCATTGTTTCAAATATGAAATATATAGAAAGCCCACAGCTATAGACTCTTATATACACTTTTATTCTAAACACACCATAATAACATCAAACAAAGTGTTTTCTCCTCTATCTTTTTGTGTGCCCTTAGAATTGTCTTACCAGAATACTTAGACAAAGAAGTCGATAGAATACATAAAATAGGGATCAATTTGTGCTATCCTTTGTACTTTCTCGACAATTGTTATAAGTACGCCAAGCATTCCTATTATTAAACTAATGTTAATATCCCTAAGTTTCAGTCCAAAAACTTATTAGTTTTACCCTATAATCATATTTTCATTAAATTACCTCGTTTACTTAAGCCTCTGAACATAAATGTTATTTTTAAGTACAAGACTACAATTTATCGCATCCTTGTCAAAAATTTACCCCCCACCCACCGACCTGGCATTGTTTATTCGATAGGCTGCAACAACTGCCAAAAATGTTATGATGGACAAACCGGGAAAGAACTAGATGTCCGAGTTGAGCAACATCAAGCCAATGTACGTAATCACAGTAAACAATCTGCGCGTTTTATACATATGCACAATCTTAACCATATCATTAACTGAAACAGTGTCAAACCAGTCATAAAATTCAGTAATTATATTTCGAGAAATATAATTACTGCATTAGAATGTATCTCCATTAACGCGTTCCCAAATTTCAATCTTAGCCCTGGTTTGTTCACGGTAAACCCCATTATCACTACATACATAAAATCTCAAATAAAGTTGTTTCAGGATTTTGTACTCCCTAATTAGGGTTCATAGGTAAATAGTCTAATCCCCCCTTCCACTATTTAAGGCAATGTTTGTCCACCCTCCTGTTCATTCCCTGAAAAGGTCCTTAAGAATAAAGACGAAAGCGCTCGGAATCGTTTTCCACTTTTCCTTTGTAGGTGTATCTGCATATATATATATATATATATATATATATATATATATATATATATATAAATATTATATATATATATAGAGAGAGAGAGAGTAGCAATGATGCAGTTAACTGTTTCACTCTTTCCTTTTTTACTAAGGGATAATCCTAAGAATAAATAAAAACTTTAAAATAAATAGTGGTTGATTGTGCTCTTGACACAAACAAATTATGTAGTTTTTTTCTACGATTTTCTGAAAATTTCCTCAATGACTCTAACAAACGCAAGTTTTTGTCGTGATATTGTATGCAACCCCTACAAACTATGTTTTATGTTCGTGGCAACATAATCCCTATGCGGTCTTATAAGGTCTGAAAGAGAGCGTACTCTATTTCTTGGCTGCCGTAAATCTCTACTTATATCTATTCGTTTTTACCCTACCTCGTTTTTTAGGTTGAATGATGTGTATGATGTTCAACGTAGTGCAATCACATTTAGCCCCTTTATGTATCAAAGAGAATAATTAAAATGTTTCACCCTTAAAATCTTGGAAACGCTCCAACAATTTTTTTCGAAAATACCTCACGTTATAGGAATATTTACCATTCTTTTGGAGTTGGTGACAACTTCAAGTATTTAAAGTCAAGGGGCGAGAATCGAAACACGAGTGGAGAGCATGGTATCTAATAACGAAGGCACCAGGTAAGGATCCGCAAGAGAAGAAATGTTTTGAATGAAAATAATTACGTCAGAAAGGATTGGTTGAAATAAAACCCTGTATACATATATGTTGCACTTTAACGGAAACAAATTAAAGAAAGTTCTCCTCTTCCCAGGTCAGAAGCCTCCCCAGAATAGTTTCCTGGGTCTTCCTTGCATTTTTTATTGCACTCCATTACCCAACTTTACGATTTCTTTACCCAAACTTTCGGTTGGAGATGTCTTCGTTGAATTTCACCTCATTAAATAAATCAAAATAGAAAAGTAAAATTCAGTTCAAAATATCGAGGGATAACGAACTAAGCCGGGGCAAGACATCGAAATAGGTATCTTCGGGTTTAGATTAACCTCGACGTCTTTAGAAAAACGCCCAAATTAGTTAAGTCAAAATCTTTACTGGGATTTGACCATCGCTCCCCATTTATCCATTTTTTTCTCTATTTTTAGACCTTTCACTCTCATGCGTTGGAACTCAACGCAATACTATAATAAAATCCAGTTACTTTACATTTAAAAAACAAACAAACAAAGGTAATTAGTGTCATTGCAAGTCTTTTTTTACCCAATGCTATCAACCCCTTATTTCTCGATGGGGTATCATAAATTGTAAGAACAAATGTGAACACGGGGCAAAAATAGTCATAAGTAAGAGATCCTACCTTTACTAGAGGTTAATTGAATGCCCTCCTCTATGGGTATTGCTCCTGTAAAAATTTTTTTACACGTGTTCACAAGTGTGAGCTCTTTCAGGATTTGTTCTGGAGAGGTTTTGGGGGTCTTCTTTACAACCAACTACCCTAATTTGGGGATTGTTGTTACTATCGACTCATTACAGGACAATAAAATGTTCAGGAGAGTTGCTAGACTTCCCTCTTTCTCACTTTCCTAGTAGACTCCCCAACACGATTTTTTGACGTTTTCACATCTCATTTCTCCCAACTACACCATTTTCCCGGAGCGATGACCAGGTTAGTGTCTACCGATGTAAATAAGTAAATGTCGCTCGGACTGCTCTTCATTTCTTTTTTTGACTCTCGTCTCCTTGATTACGTCTTCGAAAATGGAGAAAGAAGAATCAAAAACCAACAAGGACATTGCGGAAAAACCCCCTAAGCTAAGTGGTAAAATTAAGACCGTGTAAATGTATGAGAAGTAAAAAACCCGAGAAGTCTATGGAGGAGACAACTTCTGGTACTCTGGACTGAAATGAGCGCATAACTCTACATTGCTCTACCCAACAGTCAGAATTACCAACCAATGACGCATATCGAGGGTTATTTAATTGCCCCTTCGGCGCTTAACTACGTACATTTTAATTCCACTTTGAAACATAGCGACGGCCATTTAATTGCCCCTCTGTTGCCTAGTGAAGAACATTTAAATGCCCCTTTGGCGCCTAGCAGCGGCCATTTAAATTCCCCTTTGGCGCATAGTGGCGGATGTTAAAATGCCCCTTTGGCGCATAGCGACGGCCATTTAAATACCTCTTTGGCGCATAGCCACGGCCCATTAAATGCTTCTTTGCTGCATAACGAGGTTCATTTAATTGCTACTTTGTCGCATAGCAACGGTCATATAAATGCCCCTTTGTCACATAGTGACAGTAATTTAAATGCTCCTTTTGTGCATAACGCTAGCCATTTAAAAACCCCTTTGATGCATAACGACACACATTTAAATACCCATAAAACATATAGCGATAGCCATTTAAATATGCCTTTGCTGCATAACGACAATTATTAAAATTCCTCTTTTTGCATATCACTGTCCTTTGGCGTATAGCAAAGGGAATTTATCTGCACCTTTGATGTTCAAAGACGACCATTTAAATGTCACTTTGGCGCATAGCGAAGGTCAATTAAATACCCTTTTGGTGTATAGAAACGGCCATCTGTATTCCCTCTTTGGCACATGGTGACAGCCATTTAAATGCACCCCCCACCCCCACCCCCTTTGTAAGGCTCTTCTTTGAACTCTGTTTTATCATCATCATCATCACCTACTCTATAATTTAAGAAGGGGATTTTTTGAGTATTTGAATAAAAATTTCATCTTAGTTTGGTTATTATGACAGTTTTTTTTATCAAAGTTATTTCTAATAATTATTTTATAATATCAAAAAACAAAATGGTGAAGTTCAGAAATAAATATTATAAGTATCGAAATTGTGGGAATTTTTAAAACCCTAAGAATTACAAATGGTGAAGTTCAGAAAATTTATTTTTATATATCTTCTTCTATAACTATATTTTAGCAACGTGATCTTTTGCAAGGGGCGAAATTTAGTTTAGAGTTCCTATTTTTCAGATTTTAAATTTTAATCTTAGTAGCGAAGCCATTGCCTGGTCTATAAAAAAGAATACAAAGGCGTAAGAATGAAAACATATCTAACAAATGAATACCTATTTTTAAAAATGAAAGTTGTGGGTAAAAACGAATATTGAAGTATATCTAAGTGAATGATCATGACAACGAACAAAAGATTGGATAAACATAAAATAAAGGCTAAAGGAAGATAAAAAGTATTAAATATATTCTTGGAAAAATATATCACTAACGGTAATCGGTTCACTCTTTTGAGTTTCTGCAGTCTTTAAACAAAGTTCTGAGGTGAGTGTTCGCAATTGCAGACAGATAATTTTAACTCCTATGTACAGTACGTATCCTCTTCATTATTTATTTTGTTTGTCTTGCGCGGTTTTGTTTTTTTGTTCGTTTTTGTTTTAATCTAGCATACCATTAACTATACGATAATTACGGCGATTTGTTTCCTTGTTAGCAGTCGCCAGATTGGAGTTAAAAAATAAATTATAAACAACCTCATTTCGTTATTTGTCCATTGTTTCTCCGCTGAATCACGAGTTTGTTTTCATAATTGCCTGATTTGAGAATCTATCGACCCGAAATTATCGAATTGACCAATAGTGAGATGTAGGAAGAACAATATAATTAACCAATAGAAACGAGAATAATAAATAATACAGAACCGTAAACTAATCATAGGTACTCATCTACATAGGTTGTCAAACCTCAATCTTGCTTAATGTTTTTCATTGGATGGAGTTAATCAAGAAATCCATCAGAAGCAAGAAAGAAATAATAGAAAAACGTCAAAACACATCACCAACATGAAAGAAACCCATTCCAGAAGAGAATACTCCAAAATATAATCCATGGCTCGAAAATCTCAATTTAATTTGAAGAAAACATATGCCTTGTTCATTTATTCAGGATAGGTTGTTTTTACACAAAGAGAGAGATAAAGGAAGGAAAAGAAAGATAAATATAAAAAAGATAAAGAGAAAAAAGAGAAAACGAGGAAGAAAAAATAAACATACAAGAGACGAAGGATAGGTTGTTTTTACACAAAGAGAGAAAGAAAGGAAGTAAAAGAGAGAGAAATATAAAAAAAGATAAAGAGAAAAAAGAGAAAACAAGGAAGAAAAAATAAACATACAAGAGATGAAGGATAGCTTGTTTTTACAGAAATAGAGAGAAAAAGGAAGGAAAAGAGAGATAAATATAAAAAAAAGATAAAGAGAAAATGAGGAAGAAAAAATAAACATATAAAAAATGAAGAAATAAAGAGAAAGAAAGAGATAGAAAGAAAGAAAGAAGAGAAAAAGAAAGAGAAATAAAGAGAAAAGATAGAGAGAGCAAAAATGATAAAAAATAAAAAAATAGAGGGAAATAAAAAAAGAGAAAATAAAGAGAAAAGAAAAAAGAGAGAGAAAGGGAGAGGGGAAAGGAAATATTAAGAGTGTAAAAGTGAGCGTAACGTAACAAGAGAGAGAAAAAAAAGAGGCAGAACAAAGGCAGATAGGGTGAGAGAGAGAAAGAAAGAGAGAGAGAGAATGAGAGAGAGCGAGAGGTGGAGAGAAAGGCAGAGAGTGAGAGAGTGAGACAGAGGTGGAGAGAAGGGCAGAGAGAGAGAGAGAGAGAGAGAGAGAGAGAGAGAGAGAGAGAGAGAGAGAGCACTAGAGAGTGAGAGAGACAAAGAGAGAGAGAGAGAGAGAAAGAGAGAGAGAGAGAAAGCTACAAGGAGCTACAAGGAAAATAAGTACCCTAGAAAACTTTACGGTCCAAAGAAGGAGGGTACTTTTGGCGCAATCTTCGAAGGTGTCCGTTGGCAACCTCGAAGATCACTCGCGAGGATCTTAACGGCGATTTCGCAAGACTTTATCTTGTCTTAACTTGAACTGGTCAACAGATTCACTGTTGACAACTTTCGTCGGAAGGGCGTTCCAACTACCGCAGATACTGTAAGTGAACAATTTCCCACACAGATCACGGTGGTATCGCTTCAGTTCAAGTTTAAAGCCGTAATTTCTTGTTCTCCCGCTCGCTGAGCTGGAAAATATCCCCGTAGTCCAGTCTATCGAAGCCTCAAAGTATTTTAAACACTTCGATAAGCTGACCACGTAGTCTCTGGTTCTCCAGCGAGAACATATCTAATTCCCTTAATCTATCTTCATAATTTTTATGTCTGATAGAGGGAATCAGTTTAGTTGACCTGGTTTGCACGCGTTCCAATCTCGCGATGTCCTTTCTAAATGAAGGACTCCAAAATTGTACGGCATACTCCTGGTGCGGTCGGACGAGGGAGTTGTATAGACAGAGTACTATCTCCTTGTTCCGATATCCAAACTGTCGCTTTATATAACCTAACATCCTTTGGGTTTTCTTCTCCACCTCAATACACTGCTTCGGGAACTTGAGATCACTAGTTATAGTTACAGCCAAGTCCTTCTCAGTGTCGGTGGATTTAAGAGCAGTGCCCTTAAGAAATTATTGAGATTGGCGGTTTCGGTGGCCGATATGCATCACTTTGCATTTATTCACGTTAAAAGGCATTTGCCACGTGTCCGACCACTCCCCAATCCTCCTGCAGCCGGGCAGTATTTTCTTCCTTTGCAACGTTCATACCAAGTTTGGTATCGTCGGCAAATTTAGAAATCTTGGCAACCATATCACCGTCGATGTGTTTGACGTAGATGATGAACAGTAGTGGTCCAATGACAGAACCTTAGAGAACACCGCTAGTTACTGGCGCCCACTTAGAAGCTTGTCCATTAACACTACCCGTTGCCGTCTGCCTCTTAGCCAGTACTTTATCTAACCTGCTAACATTTCCGTCTAAGCCCAGCGCACGCACTTTACGAAGAAGGCCGTGTGGTGCCTTGTAAAAGGCTTTTTGAAAGTCTAGGTAGACAGCATCCACCGCTTTATCCCGATCATGCTCACTGAAGACGAAGTGGAAGAATTCTACAAGGTTCGTTTGGCTTGACCGGTGCCTTCAGAAGCCGTGATGGGAACTCTTCAATAGCAGGTTTGACTCCAAATATGACGTTATATTGTTCACCATGATGCTTTCCATGAGTTAACCGCCTATCGAGGTTAAACTGATAGGTCGGTAGTTGGACGGCTGGGTTTGGTATCCCTTCTGGAAGATCGGAGTCACCTCCACCTCACGCTAGTCTCCAGGAACGCGTCTAGTCCAGATTGACATGTTGAAGATTGTATTCAGATGTGGTGCCACCTCATCACGCACTTCCTTCAACACTTTAGGAAGAAAAAAATCCGGACCAGGGGACTTATTCATCTTTAGGTCGAAGATTTTTTCCTCAACTTCGGCTAGGGTTAAGTCAATTTCCTTCAGCTTCTCACCCAAGTGAGACTCAATGGGCTGGGGGATGAGATCACGCTCTTCAGTGAATACTGAAGAGAAGTAGTCGTTTAGGGGGTTTCATTTTCTGCATTCGAGTGCTTTTATGCACCCTCCTCATTTACCAAAGGGGCAATCGTGCGGCGGATCGGTTTACGGCTGTTTACATAACCGAAGAACTCCTTGGGATTCTGTTTAGCACAGTCTCGCCACTCGGAACATCTCGGCACGTTTCGCCGCTCTTATAGTGGACTTTACTCTCCTTGCTAGCCTACGGTATTCTTAAAACTCACCAGAAATTTTTGACTGGCGGTACAAAGATCTCTTCTCCCTCAGTAGTTGACCAATTTATCGATTGAACAACCTTGGTTGAACGGATGACCGACGTAAGCTTTTCATAGGGATAAATTGTAATTTAAGACTCATGAACTTACTTTTGAAACTGTTCCACAAGTCTTCAACATTATCGCACCCTTCCCATCTCACATTAGCCAGTCCTGCACGGAGACTTACGAAATCTGCCCTTCTCAAATCAAGTTGCCTCGATTCTCGCATGGCGACTGTACTTTGGGGACTTTAACTACAAACCTAACTAGTCGGTGGTCACTACAACCGATCTCTTCGCCTACAGAAATCTCTTCAACGATGTCTTCCTCCAAGGTGAAAACCAAGTCAAGAATATTGTTTCCTCTCGTTGTCTCTCTCACCCATTGAGCCAGGAACTCGTTGTCCGCGAACTCCAGGAGTAGCGCGTTCTCGCCACAGGGTTCTCTGGTTTCCCAGTCAACTTGTGTGTTGAAATCCCCCATGACGATACACACTCTGTCTTCGAAAAGTTCTCCTAGCAGCTGGTACAGATCCCAGTCCTTTTCAACAAGTTGGGCAGGAGGTCTATAAAGCACCAGGGTCCTGTATTTGGCAGGGCCTATTTCTAGGTCTACACCTAGGAGCTCGTGGTGAGATACGATGTTGCATTTTGTCGAGTTGAATTTATCCTTGACATATAACATTACACCGCCACCATCTCTGTCTGGCCTATCTTTTTGGAAGAGTTGGTAACCGGGAATCGTGAATTCACCCTCAAAATCTCGGTTTGAGGTTTTCACCCACGACTCTGTTTGGCTACCATTTCAGGTTCTTCCGTCGCTACGAGGTCACGAAGTTCAAGAAACTTGTTCCTGATCAACCTCGCATTAAACAGAAGAACTTTCAGGGAGTCCTCGAATGTAGGACTCCCTACGCTCTTCGTTTCCCGGCTTATTCGTTGGCGAGGAGGCACCCCTCTTTCCGACCTCTGAGAAGGTCGTTCCAGGAGTGACACGGGACTACTAGCGTACGTCCGTCCTCACTCTAGGCCGAAAACTCTTTTGAGTCCTCTCTACGACATCTTGGATCATATTCAACAGTAAGGCCTTTCCTTTAAAGGAAATATGTACCACATCCCTTTGGTAAAGATCATTCCTACCATAAAAAGTGCGATACGGGTCCACAAAAAAGACCCCCTCTGCCGTACACAAATCTGCCAGGCGCCGGTTTGAAGAGACGTTCATCGAGTGAGCTGTCCCTGTTGGACCTCTCCTCGGCAGCATCCTGACCACAACACGCATGCGGGTTTTAGCCCACAGTCGTCCACGTCGCCCATGACCGTGTGGAGGATTTTATCCGTAGGGCCTCCTGTACCTCCTTTCAGTTAGAGGTCGTTGCCACTTACCATCAGAGCAACGACTGAGCTCTCAGAAATCTGAGATTTCTCCGCCTCTACTCTGATGTGGGGGTTACCCTGTCTTGGCAAGCAGCTTACCTTCACTCTAGTGCGAAGGCGAGTGACTAGCAATAAAGGTGACCTTTTCACATTTGTCTGCAGACGACCAAGTATTTTCTTTCGAAAGCGAATTGCCGGTTTCCTTTTCTTTCTCTACATTTTTATTCTTCTTTTTCTTGTCTTCCATTGTTTTCTGTTCTTCTGTTTCTCGTTTCTCTTATTCTGCTTCCACTTTCTCGTCCTATGTTTCCACTTTCTTTTCTTCTCTTTCTACTTTCTCTTCTTCTCTTTCTAATTTCTCTTCTTTCTTCCTTCCCTTCTTCTTCTTTCTTTTCTTCTTTTTTGGCTCGTTGAGCCAGTCCTGCAGCAGAAGACTCCTGCTCTTGGACGTCTGAAGCCTTCTCTCCTTCGCACTCGCCTGAGCATCTGCACCTCTCTGTTTTTAAGAGTTGAACCTCCCTTTTGAGGAGGGAGTTCTCCTCTATCAGTTGAGCGATGCTCTCTCCCAGGTGCTTCTCTAGTTTGCAGAAGTCACAGACACTAACGGCATCTGTGAGCTCCTTGCAACTCCTTCCCCGAGGTCTTCACTCCATCTATAGACTTTGCAGATTTTGCAGGTTAACTTGATGAACGGAGGACCATTCTTCTTCGCCATATTAAAAACTCTGGGACCATACGCATTAGAAAAGGGTTTTTTTGTGTGATTTTCTCTCGCACTAATCACAATCTGCCTATTTACAGAAGGTTTTTGGTCGTTCGGCCAACAGAAACCCTTTGACCAAGCACACCAACCCTAAGTTTCCCCTGAGCCGGACGTCCCTAATCGTGCTGTAGCTCCCAACTGAGTAACATAAGACCCGTAGTGAACTGGATCTCTGATTTTTCGACAGGGGTGCTTGAGGTGTAACTGTCTTCCTACTAAGCCCTACTAATCAATTAAAAACGGCCAGACTTAAGGCAAATGGTAAAGCTAAGCGCCCACGACTTCATTCGAGATCTTTAGCTGATCTGACAACCATCAAGGCACTAAAGTTCTCTCACCAAAGAGCAGTTGAGCCTTTGTTCACCAAGTAGCGGTCACAGGGGGCAGATCAGGCCATTACATGTTAGGAGAAAGCTTATAAGGGGTACCTAGCATTTCTCCATTAATCGTACTCCAAACGCCTGAGATCCCTTCAACCTCAGTCTCTTGCAACCTATGAGCGCTCCAAGGCGTTATTTAAAAAGGTTCCAAAGCCCCTCTTTCTCTGAGGCCCTTATTAATAAACAATTTATGTGTAATAGAGATGAATGTTTGTTTTTTGTTGTTGTTTTTTTTGACAGTTGAAGAGAGTTGGTGAAACTTAGTACTAGCAGAATCGAAGAGGTTAGCAGGGGGATGCAAGGAGACGCATCAAAGAAGTAGTAGAGAAGTTTGACAACCCTCAGTCTGGATCCTACTAAAGCTACCTTACTGGCATGGGTGACCATCCTGGACTAAAAGTCCCCCAGCTTAGCTAGCTTAATTCAAACAGATCACGCAAGTTCTCTCACCGACGACAAGGTGGTTGAGAGAGAGGAAGAGTGTGGGATTTAGAGAGAGAGAGAGAGACAGAGAGAGAGAGAGAGAAGTGTATAAAGTGCAAAAAGGAGAGAGACATAGTAAGAGATAAGCAGATAGAGAGAGATAAACAATAAGAGAGGCATAGTAAGAGAAAAGCAGATAGAGAGAAAGACAGATTGAGAGAGAAGCAGACAGGGACCTAGAACTAGAGGCAGCTATACAGAGAAAGAAATTGTTGCAGAAGAAGAATCAGTGATGCAATTACAAAGAGTGTTAGGCAGAGAGAAAAAGAGAGAGAGGGAGAGAGAACTACAGAGAAAAGGACCAGCAAAGACTCTAAGGTCTGCTCAAGGCCAGTCCGCTTATAGATGTTAACTACCACTTTCTAACGTTAGTGTATCATGCATTTTTTACATGCTATGTTTTGACTATTTCAACTCTACGGTACACACTTATCTACATGTGTACCCTTTATATATATTTTTACATAATTTTTTAAAAAATATTTCTATTCTGCTATACACACTTATCTACATGTGTACCATTTGGTCTTTCTTTGCATGCCCTTTTCTAACTATTTCACTTCTACGGTACACACTTATCTACATGTGTACCCTTGACATGCAGGTTCATCTATCCCTAAAATACACGAACAGGCTTCTTCGAACTAGGGGGAGGGGTGATAGGACAGTACTCTCTTCTCCCGCAGGCTTCGCCTGTTATTGATGAAAATAATATAGGTATAGGACAGACAGAAAAAAAGGGGAATTCACATTCACTCCATTCAAGGGGGCGTCACTGGCATCTTTTTATTACTCATTTTATTTTATTCCCAACTCCTTATTTCGTATAACGTTTTCTTCTTTGATTCTACTACCTTATATTTACACTATTGAAGTACTCATCAAGTCGGATTTTTAACATATTAACTGACGTGCTTTCTACTACATGGAGTGAATGTGAATTCCTCTTTTCTTTTTCTGCCTGTCCTATAAGTATATTATTTTCATCAATAGCGGGCAAAGCCTGCGGGAGAAGAGAGTACTGTCCTATCCTACCCCCTGGTTCGAATATTTTGAATACCTCGATCAATTATCCACGTAATCGACTAGTTTCAAGGGATAGTAGGTTTAATGAGCGGAGTCTATCTTCGTACGGTTTGTTTCGGATTCCAGGAACTAGTTTCGTAGTCCGACGTTGCACTCTTTCTAACTGCGCTACGAGTATATCTTTGTTTAGGGAGGAACACCAAAATTGAACCGCGTATTCGAGGTGTGGGCGCACGAGCGATTTGTATAGTGGCAGGATTATATCTTTCGATTTGAAAGTAAAATTGCGAGCAATATATCCAAGCATTCGGTTTGCTTTTTTACAAGGTTCTGGGCATTGCTTCGATACTTTAAGGTCCTCCGAGATTAAAATCTCCAGATCTTTTTCTAAGTTAAAGGATTCAAGGATTTGGAGAAATAGAGAGAGAGAGAGAGAGAGAAACAGAGGCAGATATACAGTGGTAGAAAGAGAGAGAGAGGGCAGAGAGAGGCAGAAAGAGAGAAAGGGGGGGAGAGAGAGGGGAAGAGATAAAGAAATAAAGATAGGGAAATGGGAAGAGAGCGAGGCAGAGAGAATAGAGTTATGTACAGAGATAGAGGCAGAAAAGAGAGGGATCGAGAGAGAAAGAGCAAGAGGTAGAGAGAGATTCATAAAGAGAGACGGGTAGAGAGAGAAAGAGGCAGAAAGAGATAGAAATAGAGAGGCCGAAAGAGAGAGAGAGAAACATAGCGTAATAGAGAGGCAGATAGAGAGGCAGATAGACAGATGAAGAGAGACATGTTAAGAGAGAGTTACAAGGAGTTACAAGGAGTTACAAGGAGTTACAAGAAAAGTAAGTACCCTAGGAGACCTTACGGTCCATTCAAAGAGGGTACCTTTGGACTAGCAATCGAGCGGGCACATGGCTGCTCAATTGTTTTGCGTCCCTAAACGGCCACTTTTCAAGACTTTGTCTAGTCTTGACTTGAACTGGTCAACAGATTCACTGTTGACAACTTCCACTGGAAGTGCGTTCCACTTAACGCAGATACTGTAAGTGAAAAAATTTCCACAGAGATTGCGGTTGTAACGCTTCAGTTCAAGTTTGAAGCCGTGATTGCGCGTTCTGTTCTCACTCAGTGTGAAAATATCCCGGTAGTCAACATTGTGGAACCCTCGAAGTATTTTGAAGACTTCGATGAGCTGACCACGCAGTCTACGGGTTTCCAGCGAGAACAGATCTAATTCCCTTAGTCTATCCTCGTAACTTTTATGTCGGATAGAGGGAATCAGCTTGGTTGCCCTGGCTTGTACGCGTTCCAGTCTCGCGATGTCCTTTCGAAACGAAGGACTCCAAAATTGTACGGCATACTCCAGGTGCGGCCGAACGAGGGAGTTGTACAGACAAAGTACTATCTCCTTATTACGGTATCCAAACTGGCGCTTTATGTAGCCTAACATCCTTTGGGCTTTCTTATCTGCCTCGATGCACTGTTTCGAGAACTTGAGGTCACTAGTGATTGTTACACCCATGTCCTTCTCAGTGTCGGTGGATTCAATAGCAGTTCCCTTAAGGATATACTGAGATTGGGGGTTTCTGTGGCCGGAATGCATCACTTTGCATTTGTTCACGTTAAAAGGCATTTGTCACGTGTCCGACCACTCTCCAATGTTCCCAAGATCTTCCTGCAGGCGGGCAGTATTTCCATCCTTCGCAACGTTCATACCAAGCTTGGTATCGTCGGCAAATTTGTAAATCTTGAATGATAGGAAAAGGGGAAGAGAGCGAGGCAGAGAGAATATAGATATGTATAGAGAGAGAGAGAGAGAGAGAGAGAGAGAGAGAGAGAGAGAAGGGACAGCAGGACGAAAAGAGAAAGAGAGACAAATAGAAGAGAGAATATATATATATATATATATATATATATATATATATATATATATATATATATATATATATAACAGTCAAAAGCTTTTCCACGTGGAAGCCTACCCTTCGCTACTAAGAGTAAAATTTAAAATCTAAGAAAAAGCAGCCATGGTTAAATTTTTATAAATTTTCTGAACTTCGCCAATTATAATAATTTTAAAAAGGAACTCCAAACTAGATTGCTTTCCTTTCAATATATCACGTTGCTAATATATAGACTTATAGAAGAAGAAGAATCGAAGATATATAAAAATAAATTTTCTGAACTTTACCATTTGTAATTCTTTGGGTTTTAAATAATTCATAAAACTTCGATAATTATATTTATTTCTGAACTTCACCATTTTGCTTTTTGATATTATAAAAGAATTATTAGAAATAACTTTGATAAAAAAATACTAAGATGAAATTATTATTTAAATACTCAAAAAAATTCCCTTCTTAAATTATATAGTGACAAGCCGCTGTTTGCTTCCTTAACAGGAAGAGCTTGGTTACACAGGCACCCCTGCGGGGTGTGGCCTACGGCCTTATTTGCTAATCTTAACCGCCGTTTATAATCCTCTTTATAGACTCTTTATTTTACCACCCATAACACCCTTTTCTTCTTCTTCTCCTTCTTCTTCTTCTTCTTCTTCTTCTTCTTCTTCTTCTTCTTCTTCTTCTTCTTCTTCTTCTTCTTCTTGCGTAGAAGTTAGAATGAGCTCGCAGCTCATCCCTCGTTTTGGTAGCTGTGATTTCGATATTTTTCGCGAAAGGATTAAGGATATAGACTGGGGAATACGATTCGAGAACAGGTCGGTAGGAGAGATGTACGCAGAACTTCGATGTACGCTGCTTCGTGTGAATTCTGATTTGGTTAAGTATGTGCGTAAGAGCGGGAAGTCGGTGAGAGCTCCGTGGCTTAGTCCGTTAATACTACGCTTAATCCGGGACCGAAATAGAAAATTTAAAATTCATAAAAACAATGGGTCAGTTATAAGTCGGCAAAATTACATAGATTCTCGTAGGGAAGTTAAACGTGCGGTCAGAGATGCGAAGAGGAAGTATGAAATAAACCTCGCTAAGGATTCAAAGAATGAACCGAAACGGTTTTATGGGTACGTAAATAATAGGAAACCCGTAAAAGGATCGATAGGGCCGATCAAAGATAAGGATGGTCGTTTGACTGAACTTCCGACAGAAATGTCTAAAATTTTAAATGAGCATTTTACGAGCGTGTTTACTGTGGAAGATTCTTCCGAATTGGAATCGTTAATTGGGGAAATTCGTAGTGCTGATAAATCCATATCCGATGTAAGTATAAAGGACGAGGAAATTCTTAAATTTATTAAGCTAATGAAAAAGTCGAAATCTCCGGGCCCCGATGGGGTATATCCAATTCATTTAAAGGAGCTTCAAAATGAACTCGTTAAGCCATTGCGTGAGATTTTCAATCGCTCATTAGAGGATGGCGTAGTTCCGTTGGATTTCAAGCGAGCAAACGTTACACCTATATTTAAGAAGGGGAATAGATTTGAAGCAACGAATTTTCGGCCTATTAGTCTAACTTCGGTAGTTGGGAAGCTTTTAGAATCTGTAATTAAAGATAGAATAGTGAGCCACCTCGAGGCAAATAAGCTGATTAACGATACCCAGCATGGATTTAGGCGTGCGAGATCGTGCTTGACTAACTTGCTCGAATTCTTCCACAAAATGATTTGCGTGTACGATGAAAGCAAAGCTGTAGACGTAATATATTTAGACTTTAAAAAGGCGTTCGACACCGTCCCCCACCAAAGGTTATTAATGAAAGTTAAAGCGATTGGGGTGACTGGTAAGATTTTAAACTGGATTAGAAATTGGCTGAAAGATCGCTCGCAGCGGGTAGTAATAAATGGGGAATGTTCAGATTGGGCCAGCGTTAGTAGTGGGGTACCGCAGGGCTCTGTTTTAGGCCCTTTATTGTTTTTAATTTATATTAACGATTTAGATAAAGGCATACTTAGTCGGATTTCGAAATTTGCGGACGACACGAAGCTGGGTAATCGTGCCTATGTAAGATCGGATGTCGATAAATTGCAGGGGGACCTAAACTCGATTGCCAATTGGGCGGACAAGTGGCAAATGGAATTTAATTTAAGCAAATGCAAGGTAATGCACTTGGGTTGCCATAATTTAAGAGTAGATTATACCATGAAAGGCCAAGTCCTCGACGCGGTTAAATTAGAAAAAGACTTGGGAGTATTAGTCTCAGACGATTTTAAATTCTCGAAGCAATGCGCGGATGCGTGTAAAAAAGCAAATCGCGTTTTGGGTTATATCGCGCGCAATTTCATCTTCAAATCTAAGGATGTAATTTTACCTTTATATAAATCCCTTGTGCGGCCACTTCTCGAATACGCTGTTCAATTTTGGGCTCCATATTTAATGAAAGATATTGCGCAATTAGAAAGAGTGCAGCGTAGGGCTACGAAATTAATTCCAGAGCTGAGGAATAGATCATACGAGGAAAGGCTCAGGGCTTTAGATTTGCCATCGCTAGAAAGCAGAAGATTACGTGGCCAGCTAATAGAAGTATTTAAAATACTAAAGGGTTTCTCAAACGTGGACTTTCGCAATCTGTTCGAACTGGATCATAGGGGAAATACTCGTCAGCACGGGTTAAAATTAGTGAACAAGCGTTTTAACACTAGTATAGCCCAAAACTATTTTACATTTAAAGTTACTCAAAATTGGAATCGGCTGCACACCCACGTAGTAGATAGCACTTCGGTTAATATGTTCAAAAATCGTCTCGACGTGCATTTGAATAGTTTAAATATAACGTAGTTGAGCACTGTGAATTTGGACGTCCTTGCAGAGAGAGAGTTTGGAGCGGAGGTTTAAGGATATGAAATTATGATGACTAAAAATGATGCCGGCGATTCTCTGCATGTGTAGCTTAGATGTCCCATTTCTTTTCCGCCTATCCTATAAGTAGTCTCTATCCCTAAATTAGCTTTTCACCACTAGCAGTCGAGTGGCTGCGGAAGATGAGAAGAAAAACTTTCTATCTCCCCCGACCCCTAGTTTGATTAGTTAAAATTGCACGATAATGTACACATGTAGATAAGTGTGTACAGTAGATAGTATTAAAAAAAAATAAAAAAAAATAGCATGTTAGAGATACACTCGTAGATAAGGGTGTATCGTAGTTTTTGATTTAGTGTAGCGGACTAGCCTCGAGCGGACCTTAGGGTCTTTGCTGGTCCTAGATTCTGTAGTTCTGTAGTTCTTCTTACATTTAAAGTTACTCAAAATTGGAATCGGCTGCCCACCCACGTAGTAGATAGCACTTCGGTTAATATGTTCAAAAATCGTCTCGACGTGCATTTGAATAGTTTAAATATAACGTAGTTGAGCACTGTGAATTTAAACGTCCTTGCAGAGAGAGAGTTTGGAGCGGAGGTTTAAGGATATGAAATTATGATGACTAAAAATGATGCCGGCGATTCTCTGCATGTGTAGCTTAGATGTCCCATTTCTTTTCCGCCTATCCTATAAGTAGTCTCTATCCCTAAATTAGCTTTTCACCACTAGCAGTCGAGTGGCTGCGGAAGATGAGAAGAAAAACTTTCTATCTCCCCCGACCCCTAGTTTGATTAGTTAAAATTGCACGATAATGTACACATGTAGATAAGTGTGTACAGTAGATAGTATTAAAAAAAAAAAAAAAAAAATAGCATGTTAGAGATACACTCGTAGATAAGGGTGTATCGTAGTTTTTGATTTAGTGTAGCGGACTAGCCTCGAGCGGACCTTAGGGTCTTTGCTGGTCCTAGATTCTGTAGTTCTGTAGTTCTTCTTCTTCTTCTTCTTTTTCTTCGATCTGTGTCTTACGGCCTACCATGATTCTTTTTTCTTTTCTCCATCTAAATTTGCCATAATAATTTCCATGCCAAAATTTTAATAAATTTTCTGAATTTCACCATTTGTAATTCTTTTAGTTTTAAAAAAGTCACAAAAATTCGATACTTATATTTATTTCTGACCTTTACCATTTTTTTTTTTTTAAAGTTAAAGGAATTATTAGAAATAACTTTGATAAAAAAATTAAATATACTTAGGTGACAACCGAACTAAAAGAAAAAATCTTATTCAAACCTTCAAAAAATCTCGTTCTTAAAATATCAGGTTATGAATGATATATATATATCTCTCTCTCTCTCTCTCTCTCTCTCTCTCTCTCTCTCTCTCTCTCTCTCTATATATATATATATATATATATATATATATATATATATATATATATATATATATATATATATATATATATATATATATATGATAAATAACACCCACAAGGAAAATGAAAAAACGGTTCTGAGCGCTTTCGTCTTTATTCTAAAAGATTTCTTCATCGAATAACATAGTAAGGAGTGGGGGGTTAAAACGGCTACCTGCATCAAAACCCTAACTAGGGGGTACAAATTCTTTAAATACTTTAATTTATGATTTAATATAATTAGATATGATAGGATTTAGGCTAAACAATCCAGGGCTAATATTAAAATTTCCCAAATTTTAATATTAGCCCTGGATTGTTTAGCCTAGATCCTATCATATCTAATTATATTAAATCACAAATTAAAATATGATTTCTTTTCATATATATATATATATATATGTGTGTATGTGTGTGTGTGTGCGCGCAATGTAAATCAACCTCCAATCAAAAGTAACACAAAATGCCCTGAACGACATATATAGACTGTGCCTGGATATATTTTAACTACTTTCAAATTGACGTGGTGGCTAAAGTCTAAATACCTCCTCCCCACTTACAAGTTACAAGTGTTGAAAGTAATCCAATGTACCAGTTTTACCTTCCCAAATATCTCCAGGAACAGCCATTAACAGACACCCACCCTTCTTTGTGAATGTGTTCTCTTCGGGGATTGGCTCACTTTTTTAGCCATGATTCGTAATAAAGGATAATTCCCGGCCTTAATTGCGGGTTTTGACGTCAGCAATAATTAAGGGAAGGCACGGATCATCCTGACACCCTGGAATCACGAACTTCTCAAATGGAACTTAATTGCAGGATCAAAACACGAACTTGAATTTTTTTTCACTCCAATTTATATCAATTACATCATTTTATTATTTTTTTTAGGTGATCCTGCTTTACACACTGGTTCACCGAAAGACATCACATACACAAACACGTATATATATATATATATATATATATATATATATATATATATATATATATATATATATATATATATATATATATAAGAAACCTTTTGATGGCAGAAAGAAAGATGCAGAAACGGTGTAGTTGCAGACTATATATCCATAATCCATATAGTACAGTTACTCTCTCTCTCTCTCTCTCTCTCTCTCTCTCTCTCTCTATATATATATATATATATATATATATATATATATATATATATATATATATATATATATATATATATATATTGGATTATATATGTATATATAATGTATTTTCTTGTTTTTACTTTAATAGTGTACCCACATTTGTGACTTCCTCCAAATTATTTTATTTTTTCAATGTGACCCACATCTGTACCGTTTTACCCATCCCATTATTTGTGAGATTTGGTATTAAGGCAGAGCTTACATCACCGGCCGCAACTCAGCTTTAAATAAGCTTTGTATGCTAATCAGGGATTAAGGGCAATTCCCACAAACAAAAAAGTCCCTCAAAATCACGAACTCCAGGAGAGGGGGAGGAACAATGCTCTCAACCTTCTAACGGAGAAGATAACCCAGGCCCCGACAAAAGAAAAGTACGTGAACATCGTTCTCAGAGACATACAGAAGCCCTTTGATAAGTTCTGGCTGATAGTTCTGCAATATAAGATCTTAAACCTACGGTTGGACCTGATTTTGTTAAGGATCCTCTGCGATTAAGTGATGGAAATCCTAATTGAGCCCTATAGAAGGAAAAATTCAACTTTGAAGGAAAGTTGCCCTAATCCACTTCTATATTTTATTTTTACAATAGAATTTCCATCAGTGCTAAAAGAGGACGTTATAATTCTGCAATTTGCTGGTGATATAACACAGATCGCTCCAAGTACGTATTGGAGTGAAAAAGTATAAGCAAGGGAAATGACAGCCGAGATTGAAAATTAAAACAGACACAGAAATTATAAAATATCCCCATCAACTGTAGAAAACTAGCCCACGCAAACGTGGATGAGTACCACTACCAGTACCAATAACTACCACTACACCATAGAACATGCACTAATTTGGCTACATATTACCATCAATGGGTATAAAACATATTATGAGGCGAATCTGTTTGGTAAGACAGGAACTGGACAAAATCTTTGGGTTTCGTAAATTTAACCACAAGAATATTAAAAAAAATTACACATGGGGTATGTCCCGGCCTAGTTGATATACCCGGCTGTGGTTATACAGGCCCCCGGCAATTATTGCTTAGGCAGATGCAGAGGATCCAAAATAAAGCAACCTTGATGGTAACCAAGACAAGAAGAATGGAGTAGATACCACAAACGGAACTAGGCTGGAGGGCAGAATTGGGAAAAATCAATATTCCGAGGCAGAACCAAGACATAAGGGAAAGGGGTAAGAAAAAATTATACCAACACTGGACGACGAGAAATGGACATTAATCGATTACCGAATACGATTTCTTGGAACTCAAGAGTCTGGAGTGGACGATTAAGTAGGACTGAGGAGATCGAACGAGTCTACACATGAAATATATCAGAGATAAATAAAAATAAGATAAATAAATAAACAAATATATACTTAAATAATTAATAAAAAAAATATTATAATAAAAAAACTAACTTCTAAGAACTACGATTATCATATATAAAAATGGACAGCAAATAGAATATCGATAAAATAAGAAGTACAGTCGTAAAATAGAATAAATGCTTGAATGCCAAAATAAGAAACAAGAAATCGAAAATTAAAATAAGATACTCGTAACAACAAATAAAACCAAGCATTGAAAATTACTGATTAATACTAATTTTATTTTTAATCTTTGTATTGTCATGAGAGACGATTCACGTTTTAAACATCACAACATGAGCATATATATATATATATATATATATATATATATGTGTAAAAACTCAATAGCGAGTGCGAGTTATGGTATATGATGGTGAAACCACTGTATAGGAGCATAGAATTTATTTACGAGACTAGTTTCGGTAGGAAGTTTGCAAAACCCTCTTCATTCTTATACTGAGAATGGAATGAATACACAAGTTACTAAATACCTCAGAATCACAGGAAAAGAAAAAAAATCTGAGAAAAAGGGTCATTAACTATACTACGAGGGGCGGTCAATAAGTTTTGCGAATCGGTAGGGCAAAACAGAGGAAGGGGGATGGCTGTTTGTGGGGGTGGTAGGACAAGTTATGACAAGTCAGGACCTGCAGCCGCACGCTCCTACCTCGTATATTTAAGAAGCAGTAGCTGATCGCAGATCGTCAGTCCCAAATTTTTCAACAATGGAGAAGGTTGAGCACCGCGCAGTGATCAAATTTTTGACTAAGGAAGGCAAGAATGCAAAAGAGATCCGTGAAGGCATGGTTGCAGTGTACACCGACACCGCTCCTTCCTATGCAACCATTGCTGGCTGGAATAGGGAGTTCCGCCATGGTCGTGAGTCCCTTGAAGATGAACCCTGTCCAGGACGCCCGTCAGACGTGACCAATGAGGACAATGTGGCCAGTGTGGAGAGGATGATCCTCGAAAATCGAAGGGTGAAGGTTGAAGAAATCGAGTGAGAACTTGGAATATCACATGGAAGTGTTATCAACATCATCCACGACAATTTGGCCATGACCAAGGTCTCTGCCGTTGGGTCCCTAGGAACCTAACGCCCCATGATCGACTTCAACATCGTCAAAGTCCACAAGACCAGAGTTGCACAAGCTGCCCTGCGCGAGTGCGGTTTCGAGGAGCTCAACCATCTCTCCTACAGTTCAGATCTGGCACCTAGCGACTACTTTCTGTTGGTCTGGAATTCGAAGCCTCAGGGACAAGTGGCGCAAGTGCATTGAAGTCGAGGGTAGTTATATTGAAAAATAATAAAACACTTTTCCTCATATCTCGTTTCCTTATATCGATCAGGTTCCGGGAATAGGCGCTACATTTAAATTGACTATCCGAAAGATTAAATTTGGGAATTTCTCCTATTAGTATTGATTCCACAATTTTTCTTTTACGGAAATCTTTACAATTATATATAATTTGGGCCTTTGAATAATCTATTTGTTGGTTGTAATTGATAATATTATTAAAAATACTGGATGTTGTACTTCCTCTCCTGATATCACCTTTTTGTTCATATATTCGTTTTTTTTTAATTTTCTCCCATTCTCTCCTAAGAAGAATGAGTAAGAGTTAGTGGATTTACACAAGATTACATATAAACCTCCCTCATTTGGCTGATCCATGGGTTTGGTCGAAGGGAAAGATTTAAGGAAGGAAAAAGGATATTTAAACGAGGCTCGTCCTGGAGAAATAACTGTTTACTGCTTTGAGGAGGGGAGAAAATGGGAGGGATAGACAATTCATGTTAGTCACTTTGTTTTTATTCTTGAGAGAGTAGCATGTCGATTTAGCTTTAGATAAACTCCCATTGATGACGTGGAGGAGATATTTTAATTCAATGAATCTGCTGGTTATATATGTAATCTCGTCTTTTAGAAAACGAGGCTCACATATTTAAAGTGCTCTCAAAAACCTACCTGATGCAACGGCTTTTTTAATGTTAACATCATGATGCGAAAAGAAATGGATATAAGAGTTAAAATGGGTCGATTTACGGTACACAGTGAAGCTAATTTGGTGAATGACTTACAATTTGGGCATTGGGAAAGGCTATACAATTATATTGTTTCTATTCTACTTTAAAATTGATGGCATCCAAGAGTTGTTCAATTCAATCCGGCCATATTGACTAGATTGGGCTTAGATCAGTCGATTTTTCGGGACAATTCAGATGTCTGAATGTTTCTTAATGTTCACCAAATCAGTCAATCATAGTTCTAGACCGGTGACCGCGGGAGTTATAATTTGAAATGCAAACAGCAAAAACTTGTCGTCTAGCTCCTCGATGTAGGCATATTGATTCAAACTGTTTTCACCTTACCCAAAGACCCCATTTCGGCATAATTAAAATACCCCCAGTACATCACAGAGCCTCCTCTAGCTTGAACTGCCCCTCCTACGCAGTTTTCATTTAAGGCCTCATGAGGTTTACAATGAACACGACGCCGGGCATCCCTCACTGTCGTAGAATGACTCCCGACGATACCATATATATCTATTCGTTGAGGGAACTTCCTTAATTATCTTTAGAGTGCGTTACTGTCTGGCGGCCGATATTATGTATCTTCGATAGGCTTTAGAAGTGGAACTGAGCTCAAGGATAATAATATTGCTATCATTAATAAAATAGAGTTTTATTAATAATAACTATAAACAATACACAAAAACGGAAAATATTGACATAAACAGAATGGAAAGGGTCGTGGAGACTCGGGCTAATCCAAGGATTTAAGGGATTAAAAAAAGTAAAACAAATATAGAGTTAAAGAGATGGGATGGTTCGATAAACAATTTAAAGCACAGGATAGAATTGACAAAAGGGATCAATACTCAAAGGTGAAGTTTGGCTTACGTAACTTTGGCACTAATGGTGCAGTGGAAGGTGGCGCAAAGGAGTTTCGGTCCGCTGGCGAGTTCCAGCCGAAGGAGGGGGATAAAAGGATCCTGACGAGGCGTCTTGGGAAGGAGAACCGTTTCTCGACGAACGGCTTGAAGAACAATGGCTGTTCTAGGTTGTTCTCTTCTGAACAAAGGGGGGGATGAGAACCGTCTCTTGTCTACGGGCTCAAGAACAATGGCTGTTCTAATGTTGTTCTCCTTTGAACAACAGGGGGGGTGAGAACCGTTTCTTGGCGAAGGGCTCAAAACGAACAATGGCTGTTCTAATGCTGTTCTCCTTGAACAACAGGGGGGGATGAGAACCGTTTCTTGGCGAAGGGCTCAAAACGAACAATGGCTGTTCTAATGCTGTTCTCCTTGAACAACAGGGGGGGATGAGAACCGTTTCTTGGCGAAGGGCTCAAAACGAACAATGGCTGTTCTAATGCTGTTCTCCTTGAACAACAGGGGGGGGGGCCTTGGGGACTTGACGTCGGAAAGGCTCGAACCTTTGGCACTCAAGGAATATTGTCCTCCTTCTGGACAAGTGATGGTGAATCTCGAGGTCGAGGTCCCTTGGCGCACAAAGGGAGAGAGGGTCGTGGTGATGTTTCGCGACGAAAATCTGGATCTCCAATCTAATCTTAGTGGTAAAGTTTCCATATAAATAGCCAGGACATCTCCTTGGCGTGGGGGAAAATGGAGTGGAAGCTTGGAGGGAACGCACAGCCGGGCCGGGGAACAATGCCTTATCTGTTCATAAGCCTAACTCGATCTGGCGAGGTCGGCGTATGGAGCGAACGGGGGGACGATAACCTCCTTGTTTAAACATTGGCATCCGGTAGCTGAGATAAGACTCCAAGCCTCGAATCGAAGATGCACGTGGGCAGCATCATGGTTTTAATTAATATGGGATAGGAGTTGAAATTAACGCAGTCAACTCGTTCTATCACACTCACATTCAGGCAGAAACGTGATTCTTCTGACTAGATAATGCATTCCCGGTCCTCCATGGTCCACCTTTTGTGTCTTTTCACCCAATGCAGCCTGGTAACATTTTGGGCGGAAGTGAACAAAGGCCTCTTATGTGCCACTCTGGTCTATTTGTTCATGGTTGTCAGTTCTCTGCAGAGCGCTCTTTCAGTAATATAGGTAACAAAGGACCGGCGTTCATGTCTTGCAGCAAGTCTCCCCTTGAAGCGAAGCGATTTTTCGCCAGAAGAAATGACACACTCGGGCCTATCTGGTCCGTCAGTATCGTCTTTCGGTCACAATTCTGCCGTAAGTTTCTCTTAGACAGCAATTTTGACATTGCAGGTAGACCCCTATGATCGCACGCGTACATACTTTAAACCTGCAAATTCTACAACATCCTTTACGAGGTCACCTTTGGCGCGCCGAAATGCAAACAATCCTTTTTTCAACTCAGTAACGTCTGCATCGTACCTATTTTACATAGCGTGCGAGAAAATGTGCCGTAAAAGACTTAGGAAATTTATGATTCCGTCACACATTTCCAAAGTAATAACTTCCCGATTCTCTTCGTTCCATGCTAACTACAGGCCCCTGTATTCTTTGCTTGGTCATATATATATATATATATATATATATATATATATATATATATATATATATAAATAAAGTCAACAGCCACGAAGGAAAATGAAACACGGGAGATCTGCGAGGCCTTTCGACTAATCGTCCTTTACAAAGCAGACTGAAGCAGAGAGAAACATAAGAAGAAATTTTTACAAAGAAGACACACATACGTATAATCCTAATGTCCACATCTGCCATATACTTGTGTGTGTTTTCTTTGTAAAAGTTTCTTCGGCATCATTTTCTCAGACTTCTGACTGGTGGGTCTTAGTCATTCTCCTTTGAGACTCCGGATCGGAGATCGAACGGTATTCCACTGTGACACCCGATTGCTATTATCGCTCTTCTCTCAGCAAGGTAGTTGTGTAAGATTTTCCTAAAATGTAGAACAAACCCGAGCTTAGAAATCTTGTACTTTAGTCTGTCAAACCATACCTTGTCGAATGATTTCTTCTCCTCCTGGCAGACCACATCTACCATTCAGTCAGATGTAAGCTCCTTGTCCCTGTGCCATTAGGTCAGTTCGATCGCTGCCTCCGTGCTCCTTTTCTTGCGAAAGCTTTGTTGTTAGGCGTGTCGATAGATGAGAGACCAGTCTGTTGTTGAAAGTCCTTTGAAGACATTTCCAGCTGTCTTAGGCATTGAGATTGACCTATAGTTATCACTTGATCTTTAGACTTCCATTACTAAGAAAAAAATATAATTTTTGATATCTGCAAGCCGTATTGGATATATCATGCGGCCAATGCTGCGTTGAAAAGATTAAAGAGCCTGATATTTATTTTCTATGTAGCTTCTTTTAGGTGGTTAATTGTTATTTGGCTAAGATCTGGAGCTTTTTGTTTAAACCCGGAGATCGCAGCCTTCATCTCTTATGTGCTAACCACTATGCTATCCGAGGCACTTTTCTACAGTTCACGGAAGTTTGCAGTTTTATGCGGTTATTCTTTTGCAGCGCCTCTTCATGTGACCAGAAACCTGTCTCCGAAGCCCAGGTCGAAGTTTTCTTCCCCTTTGTCAGTGATTCTGAAAACCTCTTTGCAGACTTTTTAGAAAAGCTTGTCTTTTTCTTGTGGAGTCCTCACGCACTGGTCGTCGTGCACTACTAGAGAGTTGGCCTTCGTCGCTGTTTGTCCTTTCCACTTGTTGATGATAGTCCAGAAAGTTCTGAGGTTATCATAAATATCAAGGTTGCTGCTTGTCCGGTCCCAATTTTCTTTGATCTCCTCCGACAACACGGCGTTCATTTGCCGTTTGAGCTACTCGACTTGACAGTTCTTTGGGCTGGCGTATCCAGCGGTTCATATGCTGAAAAGGTTGTTAAAGGATGATACTCTACTAACTCGGTCGTGTCGGAACCAGTATTATGTGCTTGGTCGGTAAGAATATGTTGTCTAATGTGGTGATGCTGTTTGTAATTGAGGCCAGCTCCTCGTCTATTTAGTTATATGTGGCCCCATTTAGTTCTGGAATATCCTCCAAAAATGACCTTTAGTAGGCTTTATAGTTCGCATCCGCAAAATCTTTCCTTGTTGGTGAAGGGATGAGTATGGGACATCACGTTCTGTGATGACCATGGGATGGTTTTATGTGGTGATGGAAGGGGAAGTTAAGGTCAGTAAGCACAATGCTGAGTTTTGTGGCTGATCTTGGGTACTTGGATTTTCGGGAAGTTTGGCCTTATAATTTCAGCTGTGCCTCTGGCAACCAGGAGATCTAGGCTTTTGCCTTGGGTTGTTGTATGTTTATTGGCTGGTGCAATGCCGTCCACAATTTCTTTTTTCGATGATTGTTGTGGTTGTGTCTGGTGTCTCTTCTTGGCCTTTGTGCCGTCCTCATTCGGCAGGAACAAAACTTTGTATGAACTTGGATTTGAGGGAGATTTGAGTGGTTTCATGCCGTTTCCTTCCAACGCCTTGTTCAATTCCAAGTTGAACGTACCCGTTGTTACGTAATTCATTACATGTGCATGCCCTATGCACGCCAGCAGCTTAGTGGGCATCGCGTGCGATAGTTGGAGAACAATTTGTGGCTGAGGTTTCTGAATGTTCTGTGGTTGTGTTCTGGTAGCAAGGACGTAGTCTGTTTTTTACGGCCCTGTCTTCGTGTTTCATTTTCTTTATGTTCTCTCGTCGGACAGCGCACTGCATGGTTAGAGTACTGTGTGGCCCTAAACGGTAGATGATGCCAGGAACTTCCTTCTTGTCCATATTTCTATCAGTTTCTAGTCCAGTGCTATTATATTTTATAGCAGGAAAAGCACATCGATATGTGGTATTTTTTATCGTGCGAGATTCGTGTTAAAGCTATTACTATGCTGAACACTTTCATATTCCACATAAGCCACTTACCTCTCCTACAAAATAGAGAGAAAAAAGAAGAATCTCTAATCAATCGCTCTTGGTTTGTTTTTGACTCAGCGGAGTCGACAGAAACAAGAGGAATCTGCAATCAGTCTTTCGCTCTTCCACTAAAGAGTCTGGGAAAAAAGTGGACAGGTTCTATCTACCTTATTTTCAAACAGAGTAGGCTAGGGGAGTACTCTAAAATCAGCCCACTTACGCTCGCTTCTCTTAATATTAGGAGAGGCCGAAAAAGCAAGAATCCAAGAAAGGATATTTAGTCAGAAGGCATAAAATTAACACTCAAACGATAGTTCCAGTGTGATGGTGGGGTCGGGTGGAGTTCCTTTTCCTTGGGGGCAGCGCCGGTTTTAGTCGGCTGGTAGCTATAGAGGCTCGTGAGCAAAGTTCTGGCACAAGGGAATGGAAAGCTCTTCCTTTCTTTATCTCATTTGCGGCGAGTTGTAGACTGATTACAGCAAACGAAAATAAAACTGATCTTTAACATCCTTAGATCCCAGATCATGATGGCTTCTTTCTGTGAATGGCGCTTAATTATAGCTCAGATACAGCTGGTAATGTATCACCTTGCCAGAAATCTTCTTTCACAAGCAATGGGGAGGTAAAAGATACAAGGCTAAAGGAAGTTACAAATACGGAAATTGAATTGGAAACTCTAAATAAAAAGAACCAAATTCTAGGGATTTACAGTAAAAATGCAAAACGGTCTTTAAAAACGAATCAAGTAATCATGTTATTTCAGACTGTTGTAGCCGTCTGAAATGACCATACGCCTATTGATAAAGTGATGGTCGAAAAACCAGGATTCAAGGAACTGTTTGCTCTTATTATTTCTCAATCGTCCCCAAATCTTAATGCCATCCCATTTCATCTGATGCTACTCGGTGTTATTGTGGGATGTGATGGCTCTCTGGTGTTTCTCCATCTTTGTGTGCAGTTGTTTCCCTTTCTGTCCAATCTAGTTCGCCGGTCAATCGCCGTTCTCCCTGATTCCCCCAATCAACAATGCGAGAGGAAAAACACCTGGCAAAGGTGTATGAATTAAGGATATCAGTAGCTGGGTTTTTAAAATAATTTTATGCATGTACACCCGACTACCTTGCTTCTCATCCCCTTATCTGTGGCACTTGGCACGACACAGCAGAGAAAGTGCCAACGTATAATATGGTCTAAATATGATGTATATGCATGTGTTTGTTAGATAAATGACTGTAGGGCCCACTATGTTGCACTTTGATAGTAGAAAATAGTGGGGCAGAATGCGGCACCGTGGGTCGCATTTGATCTGGTCTGAGAATAGTTCTAGGTCTGCGTCAGCGTCAGCAGGCAGGAGAGGCAAGTGGAGATGGTATTGCCTCATCTGGCGAGGCGTCTTTCACCGACGCGACTTAAAATATCTCGCCGAAAGAAAGTGGCACTCGGTGGCACCCAACAAGTATTACCTTTTTGCAGTCACGTTCCCTGCCGAGACAATAAAGCATCAACACTAAAAAGTGCCCTTATATCTAATTTGATGCACACACACAAAGAGAGGGGTTATAAGAACTGACATTGTCTCTAACTCAGTCGGAAGGGCTAATTTTGTCTATTCACATATCATTCATTATTCCTGTAAAATTCTTTATCCCACTTTCATTCATTATTCTTTTCGTCAAATTCATATCTTTCTGCTTCACTTCGGATGGCAGTCAAATCGACCTCTAATCCTCTCTCACCTGACTTACCGTGTCCTTTAAAATCCTATTCTCCTTACTATGGTTACAACGTGGCTCAGAGAGTTAAGACAGGCGTCTCCTGGCGAGGATAGGAACATGGAAGGAATTCTGGCTTGACTTGTCTGGACTAATTTGATTTGCTTCTCAACAAACGCATTTTGTCCTTTTACAAATTGTTGCATCTCTAATCTGTCGAAGCGTAAGGGAGTCTCGACACTCTACAATCTCAAGCGGGAGCCGGAAACTTTCCTTGATGCGTGGGTGAAGGTCATATGTGAAAATCCGAGTACCAGTGTCCCGTACTGATAAAAAAAGACTTAGGTGTTGTTGGTTGGTACCCTAATAGAAGTTGCTTGTCTAAAGTTATTGTTCCATTTTTTAACTTTTGTACGTTCTTAGTTCCATTTTCCGATACTTAAAAACGGGGGCCGACACATTTGCGTGTTTGTAAGTCTCGTCTGTTTCCTTTGTAATATTTTCCGCACAACTCACACATTGACAATCGAAGTTCCGCAACTGCGACCATTTTTTTTTCAACACCTACCGCCTCGACTACTACAAACCACTACTTTCTTGACCCCTCACTTCCACTCTCCTACCCTTTTTACTTGTAAAATACGATGTATCCCGTGTTCATTTTCACCATGGTCGTTTTTTTTGTCTTGCAACTTCATTGCTCTCAAGAGTGTTACATTGGCGTTCAAGTCGGCTCTGTATCTCCTTTAAAAAGCTTCTTTTAATTACTTTAAAAGGTTTTAATAACGATACTTATAGTCTGAATTCTTCCTAAACCCTATCTTGTCTACAGAGAGATTTACGTTCTGGCTCTGCCACTATTTTGCAAGCATATCGTATAATTGTTTGAGATTTATGGGTGACGTCAATCTATCGAATGAACTGCCAGGCACTATACGACCCATTCCCTCTTTTGGTGCCTTTCAGAATGCCTTGTAGGCTCATTCTTTTGTCAATCCTTCTCTCTATACTTGGCAGGTGCTATGCAAGGACCCAAAGTTCTACTAAGAACAGTTACTATTATTATCAATAGTTAACTTCCTCGTTGAATTATATTTTCCTTCCCGTCCTCGAGTGCTCTCATCCACAATCGGCCCTTGTTTTAATGCAGCTCATAAAGGGGATTAGTTTTGGGGGAGGAAAGAAAAGAAGATAACGAAAGAGAGGAAAATGAAGAAAAGGTGGATAAATAAAGGAATAAAGAAAAAGGTTAAAATTTACGAGAAGGACGAGGTTTGATTTTGAAGACTTCGTAATTCATAGAAATGGGTCAGACGAGGATGTGAGACATTGGATTTTATCGAAATGGAACTAACCTATAAACAAACGTCAGTTTTTATAGAAATCGATTAAAATAATGGATTATAAATTAGAGGTTATAGGACTTATACACTCCAATGGAATCGAAAATAGATTTTATACAAAGGGTTCAGAGAAGTGGATTAAAATTGAGATTTTACCTACGTAGATCAAATACATTGATCAAAGGTTTAATTTTCTAGAAAGGGATCTAACCAATGGACCATAGCTGTGTTTATATATATATATATATATATATATATATATACATGTGGGGTGTTTGGTCTAAATTTGACGGTTTGCACAGAGGAAAAATTCTCCACATAATTTCAACCCCAAATAAATGTATTTTAATTTTTAGTCACGTGCAACTCTATCTCTCACTATGTCGGGCGATCAGTCGGTCCCCGTTTTGCTTTTATTGTTTCGAATGATATAATAACCAAGGTCCTTCCAAGGTTAATCCGAAAATTATTGAATGTTTTGAAGGTCGTAAGGTCATAAATCAGAATAAGTGAGTGCACGTGACCTTTTGGTCAGCAGACCTTGTTTTTACAGATATGAATTAGATTATGGTTGGGAGATAACAGTTTATTCAAAGTAACCGGCCTCAGATTCGATGACGGTCTCAAGATGGCTTTGGAACCTGGTGCATATGTTCCTTACTGTGCTCCTGGGAAGATCTTTGAGCTCCTCCTTCATCTTTGACACCAGCTCGGCCTTGGGGTTGCAGACAGAGCGGTTTGTATCTTTCTTAACTGCATTCCATACATAGTAACCAATGGGATTACAATCGAGGGATCTATGAGGCCAGAAAATGGGGCTGTTAAAGTCTCAGAATTTTTTTGACAACCACTGACTGTTCCCCGAGTTGTGGTCTTCTAGCAGCGACCCTCTCAAGCTAAGGCTTGACCACAATCTCCAGCAGCTCAACATAGCCGTCTGAATTGAGCCTAAGACCCTCCTCAAAGATATGGGGCGGGATAAAGTCACCTTCGCTGGAGACACTACATACCACCAGAGTTTGGTGGAACTTGGTCTTCATGATAGCTGGAACGTTGCATGGATTATAGGCAAGAGACCTGCTGTCTTGGGTGTAATTCAACTGGCTCTGGAAGAAGTCCGTTTGATCTATGAAAACCAAATCATCTCCGGTTCAACAAGATGCTCAGTTTGTTCAAGAGCTTCTTCGCTTTCGTCAGGTGGTTCTCTTTGATCTTGGCTGTCAGAATTTCTCTCTCGTGTCTCTTGTAGGAGTCGGTTGCGAGGGTTCACATTCAGGGCCAGTTTTATGGTGGTGACTCAAACACCCATATGTTTCCCAAAAGCCCAGATTTCCTTGCTTCGGTCTTCTATCACCTGGTTCTGGAGATTTTGGATGAATTCCGACGTACGGACGCAGTTAGAACGAATACTGCTATGCACGGTTTGGGAGATTTTGATTCAGTTGTCCGTGTAACGTTTTACAGTTTTTGCAGTGGTAACATACCATTGAGCACCATTCCTGTCATACCGGGCACGAGTCATCAAGATGGCTTCCACTCCTCCATCATAGATAACTTTTTTTCAACTAAACCTTTACTCTGTATGCTATCCGACGCCGTTGTCTTTTGAACGATTCAAAAACAGGTTCTTGAAAAAAAATTGACATTAAATATCTTCAAATTTAACCAGAACACTATACATATATACTAGCTGAAATTACCCGTGCAATTTTCTCAAGACGGTACCGCAACCTGCCAAAATATCTCTCTCTCTTCTCCCTTCTCTCCTTCTTTCCTCTACCCCTTTCTCCATCTCCTCCTATTTTCCCGTATCCACACTCCCCCAAATCCTTCTTCCCCTATCACGCCTCTCTACGCTCTCCCCCTGTCGTAGAATAAACCCCCTTTTTCTGATCCCTCCACACCTGATACAACTTTTAAGTAGGAGAATGCCCCCTTTTCATCTTTCTACCCACAAACCACTGTTGTCGTGGTATTCTTTGTGGTCGTGCTATACTTCTTTGATGAAGTAGGCTTTGTTCTAAGAGTGCTAAGAGTGCTAATATTGTTATTTTAAAAAAGAGCCGTTGGAAACCCGTAAGGATATAGAGAAACGCACAATAATTCCCCAAATAAACTTATATTTTAACTTTAACAATTTACTACACAAAAATTAGCCCTTAACCACCGAAATACTCCAAATATTAAAATACACAATAATTAATTCAATTAGTTTGACCCTCTAAAATTTGCTAAATTCGATACGCACTTCAATATACAATATTTAGGCTTAAAGACTCTACTGGAGTTTAAATACCTCAGGAATGTTATTTGCTCCACGACGCGTGCGGACCGGCCAGAGGGAGGTGGTCAAGATCACGAGGTATTTTTGGCGAGGGTAGCAGATGGGGGTCCACACGGTATTCAGGGGGGGTTATTCAAGGACGAGAACAATCACGGTTCTTTAGGCGGCACCAAGGTAAGCGTGGTCTCTCTGGCGAAAGTAAGTAGAACTTGGTTCTTAAACCAAGTTAACTTAGATTTCGGTGTGACCACCGAGTAACAAGCTCGAGGGGGAGCTTTTCTCCTTCGTTACTTAATTCCTCATGGGCGAGGACTGAACTCGGGGAGGGTCTTCTTCAAGGGCGAGGATCGAGGAGGGGGGTTTCTCTGACGAGAATAAGTTAAACTTGAATAAGTTAACTTAAAGGTCGGTTTGGTAACCAGGTACAAGCTCAAGGATGAGCTTGTTCTTAGTTCCAGTCTTCTTCAAGGGCAAGGATAACGGAGGAGGGTTTCTCTAACGAGAATAAGTTGAACTTGGTTTCTCAACCAAGTTAACTTATGAGTTTGGTGTGGCCACCGAGTAACGGGCTTGAGTGAGAGCATTTTCCTTCTTCTTTTCTTAATTCCTCAAGGACGAGGAATACCCCTGGTGTTTAAGATGCACCGGGATATGGGGATTCTCTCTGACGAGAGTAAGTTTAACTTGAACAAGTTAACTTAACGTTCGGTTTGATAACCAGGGACTAGCTCGAGGATGAGCTGCTTCTTAGCCCCTTAAGGTAGGTAGCCCTGCCTCTCTTACAGGGTACTTCTTGGTCTGGTGAGCCAATTAATCTACCTATCCAGTCTCGGTAGCCCGATCTTAATCCGGGAACTTCGTCACCTGGAGACTGATGTATTCTACTAATCCAGTCTCGGTAGCCCGGGGTCTTAATCCGGGGACTTCGTCACTTGGAGACTCACGTATTCTACCAATCCAGTCTCGGCAGCTCGATATTAATCCGGGGAATTCGTCACCTGGAGACTGACGTATTCTACCTCGATTTTCCTCAGTGTTTCTTATTTATACCTCGTCACCCCACTGGGGGAGGGGTAAGAGGAAGGGGGGCTTGAGGAAGGGCCCAGGAGGGTTCTTATTCCAAACGGGTTTTCTCACCAAGTCTTACATCGGCTTCAGTTAGCCTTCGAGCTTGGGAGAAACACGTCTCCAATTTCTTACTTGACGTGAAATTGAATCTCACTCTCCCGGGGGAGATCTTGTATTTTAACCTTTAGGCCTTTCCTAGCGACAAGAGGCGAGGCGCTTTGGTTAAGCGCTTGACCCCACGGTGCCGGGGCCGGATGTCTTTGCGGTAATCGCCTCGTGTCTCCCCTGCGAGACAACGGGGGAGTGACGATTCTCCTACACACCTCCCTTCGAAGAACTTAATGGGAGGGTGGGGGGCCTCCCGGGAACTCAAAACAACTAACTCAACCTAGTCGAGTTTAGCAAAGTTGTATATCTTTGAGCCCTCTCTTACATTAAGTTTCTTTAAACTTGAGCGCACACGCGCGCACGTACACAGGCAATGTGTCAAACTAGACCTAGCGAGCTTACTAAGGGGGGGAGGGCTATGTTACACCAGCATCTTAACATACTCGCAATACAATTTAACTTTCAAATAACAAAACCCTTCTTCGTCGATTACCCGCAACAAACAAAAACAAAAATAACAAGCTACTTCCTTACATTTCTAAGCTTTTGAGAACTTAAATCCTACTGATAACTATTAACACGAAAAACAAATGAAAACATGGTGTCACGCTCATTAAGTACTGAAATAACCCTCAATGGTATTTCGTCTCCAACTATAGAGCGGCTATACTTTATCGTTCCTTTGATGTAGCTAATATTAAAATGGAGATCTGTGACCATTAACTTACCGCGCCTGAGTCAGCCGTTAGGATTATAGAGTCTATCCAAGTATGTCACTAAATGGTAGTGGTATTTCAACCTACTCGAATTACCCTTCTTATGGTACTTGACTAAATTTACACTGAACCTTATGGCTAGCGCGGCCTGTTGCAGCGGGGCATAATTGATGGGAGCGTGGGTCCCATAGTTCTCTTTGAACCAGGTACACGGAGAGATCGTGTCTGGGTTCAATCTTTGGGGATCGAATAAGATTTTCCTTGCGGGGTCGTTAATGGGCGTGGTGCTCACTACGACTTGGAGTTTTAATGGTAACTCGGGGAGGAGACTACTAGGGGTAGGGGATACTCATCCGTGTCTACCATTTGACTAGTTTTATCTGGGTGTATCGCATTAACACCTCTTTCCTCCTTCCTTGTCAACTCATTTGACTCAGTTCTCTTCGTAGGTAGTTCCTCAGGTACACCTGCTCGTACCTCTACCCTACTTTCTACTTCTTCCATCATAACCCCCTTTGGCTTGGTTCCGCTCGTAGGTTCTTCCTTAGGTACTCCTGCTGGTACCTCATCCTTACTTTCTATTTCTTCCATCATAACCCCATTTGGCTGGGTTTTCATCGATGGTTCCTTCCTAGGTCCAGGCCGAGCTACAACTTCCTCGGCCTCGATCAGATTCTCGATAGGTGCTCTTTCGAGTGCGAGCAATCTTTCCTTTCCTTCTCTCTCTTCTCTTTCAGCTTGAGCAAGTTCTTTTTCCCTCTGTATTCATCTATCATCTATTTCTTTTTTAATCTTTATTCTCCTCTCTTTCGACTCTTTTTCCCTCTTCATTCTCCTTTCCTCGGCTTCTTTTTCTGCTTTCGCTATTTCGTTTTCCCGTCGTGTTTTTCTTTCTTCATCTTCCAGCTTTATCTTTATTCTTCTTTCTTCATCTTCCCTTTCTATCCTTATTCTGAATTCTTTTGCTTCTCTTTTCAACTGTATTATTCTTTCGTTTGTTTTACTTCCGCTCAGGAATCTTCTTTCCTCTATTTCTATTTTCCGCTGTATTCGGTCTTCTTCCCATTTTCGGTTCATCGGTATTTCCATTGATTCACCTTCTCTTTTCTCCTCTCTTTTTATATCCTCTGTTTCTCTATCAAACTTTATTAATTCTTGTTCTTCTTCTCTATCCAAAATTCTTTTATCTTCTTCGCAATCTATTTTCAGTTCTGCCATGAGGTAGTCATGCATCTCTTTGCCTTCAACTCCCAGACTTTGGGTTGTTGGTAAAATCTTTGGACCGGATCCATTTTGTGTTTGTCCGTCGATTTTTCCTTGCTCTACCAGGTAATTACGCCACCACTCACCAGGTAGCGCGCAGCCTAACTTACCCTTAATCCCACTACTATGCTGATTGAAATACCACTCCGACAACAAATTTACCACTTGGCCTAACTATTACCTTCAGATTGTTTCCACCACTAACTCTACCAATTTTCCTCTCGTCAATTATTCTCTTATTCCTGATATTCCTTTACGTGTTGGCTCTCCCTTAATTAGACACTGCTGGGTTCTTTCTAATAAAAACCTACAGACCTGACACCACTTTTAAAATGTCGTAGAATGCCCCCCTTTTTTTGATCACTCCACACCTGATACCACTTTTATGTAGGAGAATGACCCTTTTTCATCTTTCTACACACAAACCGCTGTTGTAGTGGTATTCTTTGTGGTCGTGATATACTTCTTTGATGAAGTAGGCTTTGTTCTAAGAGTGATAAGAGTGCTAATATTGTTATTTTAAAAAAGAGCCGTTGGAAACCCGTAAGGATATAGAGAAACGCACAAGAATTCCCAAAATAAACTTATATTTTAACTTTAACAATTTACTACACAAAAATTAGCCCTTAACCACCGAAATACTCCAAATATTAAAATACACAATAATTAATTCAATTAGTTTGACCCTCAAAAATTTGCTAAATTCGATACGCACTTTAATATACAAAATATTTAGGCTTATTGACTCTACTGGAGTTTAAATACCTCAGGAATGTTATTTGCTCCACGACGCGTGCCACCGGCCAGAGGGTGGTCGAGATCACGAGGTATTTTTGGCGAGGATAGCAGATGGGGGTCCACACGGTATTCAGGGGGGGGGGAGGTTCCTCAAGGACGAGAACCATCACGGTGCTTTAGGCGGTACCAAGGTAGGCGTGGTCTCTCTGGCGAAAGTAAGTAGAGCTTGGTTCTTAAACCAAGTTAACTTAGATTTCGGTGTGACCACCGAGTAACGAGCTCGAGGGGGAGCTTTTCTCCTTCGTTACTTAATTCCTCATGGGCGAGGACTGAACTCGGGGTTTAATGGAGTAATTTTCATCATTCTCTCGTACTACTTTGATATATATATATATATATATATATATATATATATATATATATATATATATATATATATATATATATATATATATATATATTTAAGAATTATTCAGACCAATGGATACAAATTTCGAATTTATAGAAGTGTATCAAACAAAAGGAGCAAATCTTGGATTCTCTAAAAAATTGATTGAACTGATGGAAAAGACCTTAGATTTTATAGAAATGGATCATACCAATGACGTTGACTCACATGGTAATTGATCAGGCAATGGAAATGACTTCGGTTTTTATAGAAATGTTTTTAAAATCTTAAGCATTAGATCAGACTTGGGAGTTCACGGAAATTGACCAAGCCAATGATTTAAGCATTAAATTTGGATTGAATTCGATAAAACCAATAGATCAGACTTTGGATTTTACAGAAATGTATCAAACTCATGGAGACCGCCTGTAGAAACGTTTTGACTTGGATGGTTTAAAACTGTAGATTAGTAAGTCTCAACTATTGTGATATTTTTCAACAGAGGTGAAAAAGTGGTGTACCAAATAATCCCTATACAATTATGAATATAATATTTCACAGATGATAAAGTGACATCGATTATTTCAATTTAACATGAAAATGTGATTTTTTTGTAGACTATGAAATCTGTATAATTGTTCCTCTAGTATGACTAATTTCAGATCTTTCATTAAGTAATATCATAATGCTTTAAACTTCAAAGCGTATATTAAATTTATCGACAAAGAAAACTAATCATTCTGTTTATTCTTGAGGACATTTTTAACCTTACTCCTTTGCATTAACAAATTCATTTTTTGATTGGCTTCAAAATTTATAACTTACATTCTTCGTCTAAGCCAAATTACGAGCTACTTAGGAGATCGCTTCAGGTTTCAATGCAACTTAAAAATATTGGCACGGAAATATTATAATCTGGAACACTTATTTGCTAATGATAAAGAAGCTATTTTTTAACATTAATTATTTACAAGCAAAGGAGAATACCGTTCCCTAAATACGGATATTCGTGTACTCTATTGGGATAAATAATACTTTTAGACCTTGTTTGATTAATAATCTTACTTGTTTGATTATACCAATAAAAAGGGTACCTAAAATCGAAAAAAGACAATTGATATTTATTTCTTTCCTAAAAACTATATGTCATTTTGAAAGAATAGTTTCTTATCAATATTTATTTTTGAATATTGCCTCAGATGTTTGTAATATTCCTCATTTATAACACATAGTTTGCTCTACAATCTAAGAAGCCATCTTGAAGCCCTAGTCTGTAAATTTCTTTTTTTCCCTTGTATTTTCTTTTTATTTGAAGACCTATTTTAAACGAATTTATAAACTTGTAAGGCTATCTTTTTTTATTAATGTGTAATATTTGATATAAATAACTTCTTTTTTAAGAGTTAAAGGTTTTTCTGATGCTTTTTCCTTTAAATTCGCCTAAAATATTAAGACCTTTGTGATTTGTATTAAGGAATAAAAATTTGTTTATGAGTTCGTCGATCTGCATTTATTTTCAGACTGGGAGAATACCCTTCACAATTGCTGTTTTATTGTAGTCTGATTAATGTCTCTTTGTATATTTTGGTTCGTCTTTATTTGTATTTGTTTTATACTATTAGAATCTATATAATTTATTTTACGAAATAAAAATATGTCTGTTTATGTATCTTATGGGACCTTGAGTTATTTTTCACGTACTCCGAATGTTTCCTTTCTTCATACATCGAGTAAAACAAGGTGGGCCTTTTAATTCTGACGGGATCAAGGGTCTGATAACTTGTTTGTTGTTTAAAAACTTAGACCGGGAGAAGCGACACATTCTCTCGATCACCCTTGGGTCACCAGTGATCCAGGTCACTGGTGACTGGTGCTCTCTCCCCGGTTGTGTTTACACATCTTTCAAATTTTCCATGATCTTGTTCTAAAAAACATTGTTATATTTAGTTTTTACGATACAAATTTAATTTATTTTATAGAGCTGCATAGATAATTAGAAACTTCTACATAATTTCTGTCCATTTCGATCAGAATCTAGTGAGGTAATGTTTACGCAAGGAAGTAGGCTTAGTTAGCTGTCGTAGACTAAGTGCAATATTAGGATTTGCTAAGAGGAGGAATTATGCGATAATTTAGGTTTATTTTATAATCTAATTTGTTATTAAGTATTTGCTTTCGTATAAGTCCAAGGTTTTTCTTCGTCATTTCTTCAATTCCGCTCATAAATCAAAACAATTTAAAGCAAACCCACTTTATATATGAACCTATGTTGAATCTGTTTTTTATTTGATTTCGCAAAGTAAAGATGGCTATTTAAACAGTCAGAGTTAAAAGGCTGGGTCTAAATTTTAACGTATCTTTGGTTTGCCCTTGGCACTCTCTTCTTTCTCTCTTTTCCTATGTTTGCTTTCTTACTCAAGCAGCCACCCAAATGAAAAGGAAGAAAAAGGTGACACAAAATATAACATCTCAACACAACAAAGGGCAAATGAAAAGCATTTAGTATTAATTAAAATATTATTTCCAATCTATTATTATGATTCCATGATGTTATTTGCTTTTATTATTAAAATATTGTTTTTAATGATGTCCCAAATTGGTTCTTGTATCCAGGTTGTTTTTCTCTTTCTTTGATAGGAAATCAGATTTAAATTAGTAATAATTGTGTGGTTTAGCAAGAACTAGAGTTCCATTATTGGACCAAACCATGCCAACAAATAATCTTTATTAAATTGATTACTTTTCAATGGATTTTTACATGTGGTATTTAGTTCACATTAACTTACATGTATGTTATATAATTACTGCAAATTTCATTTATCTTACTATTGTAGTTTGGTCACAGTGAAAAGTTTAAAATCATGTACGAAAATACTTAGCCACTCGTCCCTGGCGCAGGGACTCGGCTAAAAACGTTAGGCAAATCGTGTTCACCGACAAAAAGGCTTCGCTTTGGAAGTGGTCACGAAAAAGCAAAATACGAGAGTTTATGTTTCAAAGTAAAAGGTCATTCAACCTTTTTGATATTATCAAGAAGAGAAACTTAACGATTCAGTATGAAGGTAGGGGGTGTGGCAGGCATATAATGGAAAGGAGAAGCGAAAATTCATTTTATTAACATAAATGAATGTAAACTCTCCGAGCTAAATCAAGCTGTTAGATAGCGTGCTAATTCTTGAGTGATGTAAGCTACACACAGGTGGAGACTACACTTTCAGCAGTATGGCGCTCTTTCACATACAAGTCAAGTAACTCAGAACTATCTAGAACAAAATTGTCCTAATTTCATCAGAAAGAACGAATGGTCGCCTCAATCCCTCGATTGCAATCAAATGGATTATTTCATATGGGAGAGACTTAAAGAAAATGTTTATGGAACTTAGGGAAAAAAATACTTGAAACGCGAGTAAATAAAACAATGAATGATGACCGAAAGTGGGTTTCATGGAAGAGATTGAGGACAGTATGCCAATAGGAAGGCGGTCACATTGAAAATCTTTACAATAACATTATTAAATGAATATTTTTTGTCCGACACACTTTAGACTACTTAGTCTATGATCGTACACACACTATCCTTGCGCCAGCGCACGAGTAACAAAATATTGTTTTTCGCATGATAAAACTACAATATTAAGATCATTGAACTTGGCAGTATTTAAATACCATACTTGTGAGTTAATGTGGGCAAAATATGTGAATAGTGAATAGATTTGACTTGATTGTTGAGTTATTCAATTCTAAATTTAGTACAAGTTTTCTAGTCATCTGATATATATATATATATATATATATATATATATATATATATATATATATATATATATATATATATATATAGATTCAAGTGATCCCTTCTTTATAGTCCGGAGTTTCAATATATATATGAGAACCAGGGCAGCAGAAAAGAAATGCATTTTTCTTTCTTCATTTAATTTCAACCAACGTTGGTTGAAATTAAATCAAGAAAGAAAAATGCATTTCTTTTCTGCTGCCCTGCTTCTCTTATATATATATATATATATATATATATATATATATATATATATATATATATATATATATATATACAAATAAAGAGCAAATACAAGTTCTGGGGGTGTTAACAACCAACACAAGGCTCTCGCCATGTTTAATTTCTGCCTTTCAAAAACCTTTTGAAGACAGAAAGAAAGATGCAGAAACCTTTTACTGCAGACCATATAGCAATCCAGTACAAGAGAAAGAGAAATTTGATGGAAATGAGCAATGGGACAAGAAACAGGAGGATTATTTTACAGCAAGAGAAAGATACATTGCAAGAACAACAAGGCACAATAAAGGCAATCCCTATTGAGAATCCGCATTTGAATTATTCAAACTTTTTTCCCCTCCGTTATTTCTGTCTTCTCAGTATGCATTGCCTTCATTGTGCCATTTTTTGCTCTCTTTGATCCTTGTGTTCTTCCAATGACCCTTTCTCTTGCTTTAAAATAACCCTTCTGTTTCTTGTCCCATTGCTCATTTCCATCAAATTTCTCTTTCTCTTGTACTATATATATATATATATATATATATATATATATATATATATATATATATATATATATATATATATATATATATATATATATATATATTAATAAACAGTAAATTATAATGATCAATTAGACAGAATACACATTAAACAAACTTTAAGCAAAAAATATCCTAACGAGTAAAGATAAATAAAAAATTCTCTTACCATTTGCGATCGCTGAATTGAACTGTGTTGGAGAATTATGACTATGGCAGTATTAGAAATTGGAGCTTAATTAACTGTCTGAGAGATTGGTTGGTCATATAATTAAGAAAATTTGTTAGTAAGATGTTATGTAATTAATAAAGGTATTGAATACTGTTGATAATTGCGTTTTCGAGAGAGCATCTGGATATCTACATTATGACTGTTAGAGCTCGATCTAAAATCGAGAAATTTTAATCTGAAATAGCCTAGTTACAAGATACAGTGTAATTTCGCATCGGTGAATATAGGAGTTTACTGGAGGAATCTTTGGGTATGTAGTAGGAGACACCACGATGTTTTCTGATACACCAAATAAGATCTAAGTTTTTCGGGGGGCGGGGGGGTATTTTCGATTGAGAAGTGATTTAATAGTTAAATTGTTAATAGGAATATGAAACTTGCAATGCAAGCTTCATCAATTTGCTCGTTATTGGGCCAATATAAGGTATCTTTAAACGAATAAACATTTTCTTTGGCAATGTTTTCTTATTTTGGCTCATGTGATTTCTCTAAATATTGTTTGTGATGTTTTCAAGAACTTGTGATGGAAATAGATTAAATTTAAAAAGCTCTTTCCGATACACGAGCTCCAGGTGGAATAAAGACCAGTTTGAACAAATCTTATAAGCTTGAAAAAGTCTTACATAACAGATGAAAACTTACATTTTAGGAAAGTATAACTAAAGAAATTTGTTCTAAGCAGTGTTATTGTTGGTTTGCGGTATACTGATGTTGAAAATTGATTGTCGTTGCGAGTAATCTGAACATCAAAAAATCATAATTTTACATTGTACTCAGGTTCAACAGTGATTTTAAATTTGGATGTTGACTGTTTAAATAATTTGCAAATCGTTTTACACTGTATTCCTCTTTGAATAAAAGGAAACAATCATGCATATATCTTTTAAAAATAACTGATTTAAATGAATTTAAGCATTCTTCCATCCACAAAAATGTTGGCAAATGTTAGACCTAAGGGTAAAACCCATAGCCATTGCTTCTATTTGCTTATTATAAGATATTGTTCAAGAAGAAAATAATGCCTCTTAACTGCCAACTTCAACAAATCATCAAATTGTCTGGAATTCAATCCTTCTCTGGAGTCTCTTGTATTAAATAAACTATTAGTGATAAGATCGCAAGTTTCCATGACTGGGATAGTAGTAAATAATGATTTAGCACGAACAACAACTTATATATATATATATATATATATATATATATATATATATATATATATATATATATATATATATATATATATATAGAGAGAGAGAGAGAGAGAGCTACAAGGAGCTACAAGGAAAATATGCACCCTAGAAGACCTTATGGTCCATACAAGGAGGGTACTTTGGGCGCAATCTTCGAAGGTGTCCGTTGGGAACCTCGAAGATTACTCGCGAGGATCTTAACGGCGATTTCGCAAGACTTTATCTAGTCTTAACTTGAACTGGTCAACAGATTCACTGTTGACAACCTCCGTCGGAAGTGCGTTCCAACTACCGCAGATACTGTAAGTGAACAATTTCCCACACAGATCACGGTGGTATCGCTTCAGTTCAAGTTTAAAGCCGTGATTTCTTGTTCTCCCCTCGCTGAGCTAGAAAATATCCCCGTAGTCCAGTCTGTCGAAGCCTCGAAGCATTTTAAATACTTCAATAAGCTGACCACGTAGTCTCCGGGTCTCCAGCGAGAAAATATCTAATTCCCTTAATCTATCTTCATAACTTTTATGTCTGATAGAAGGAATCAGTTTGGTTGCCCTGGCTTGCACGCGTTCCAATCTCGCCATGTCTTTTCGGAATGAAGGACTCCAAAATTGTACGGCATACTCCTGGTGCGTTCGGACGAGGGAGTTGTATAGACAGAGTACTATCTCCTTGTTCCGATATCCAAACTGTCGCTTTATATAACCTTCATATAACCCAAGTCCTTCTCAGTGTCGGTGGATTCGAGAGCAGTGCCCTTAAGGATATAGGGTGATTAATGATTTCGGTGGTGGATATGCATCACTTTGCATTTGTTTACGTTGAAAGGCATTTGACACGTATCAGACCACTCCCCAATCTTCCAAAGATCTTGCTGCAGGCTTGCCGTATTTCCATCCTTTGCAACGTTCATACCAAGCTTGGTATCGTCGGCAAATTTAGAAATCTCGGCAACCATGTCACCGTCCATGTCGTTGACCTAGATGATGAATATTAGTGGTCCCAAGACAGAACCTTGAGAAACCCCGCTAGTAACAAGCACCCACTCAAAAGCCTGTCCATTCCCTACCACCTGTTGCCGTCTGCAACTTAGCCAGTTATCGATCCAGCTGGCTACTTTTTCGTATATGCCCAGCGTTCGCACTTTCCGGAGAAGGCGGCGGTGTAGTACCTTATCAAAGGCTTTCTGAAAGTCTAAGTAGACCACATCCACCGCCTTGTTCCGATCGTGTTCACTGAAGACGAACTGGATTAATTCCACAAGGTTCGTCAGGCATGACCATTGCCTTCGGAAGCCGTGCTGGGAACTCCTCAGTAGCAGCTTTGACTCTAAATGCGACGTCATTTTGTCCACCATCATGCTTTCCATGAGTTTACCGACTATCGAAGTCAGACTGATAGGTCGGTAGTACGACGGTTGGCTACGGTCTCCTCTCTTGAAGATAGGAGTCCCCTCTGCCTCACGCCAGTCTCTAGGAACGCATTCGGTCCGGATTGACATGTATGATTGCGCTCAGGTGTCGTAACAATTCATCGCGCACTTCTTTCAACACTTTAGGTAGAAACCTATCCGGGCCAGGTGACTTATTCGTCATTAGGTCACTGATCTTCTTTTTTATTTCTTCTTCGGTGAAGTCCATATCCTCCAGCTTTTCCCCCGAGTAGGAGTCCGTCGGCTGGGGGATTGGACCACACTCTTCAGTAAACACTGAAGAGAAGTAGTCGTTGAGGAGGTTAGCATTTTCTGCATCTGAATGCTTTAATGTCCCCTCATCATTTCTCAAAGGGCCAATCGTTCGACGGATTGGTTTACGGCTGTTTACATATCCAAAGAACTCCTTGGGATTCTCTGTACAGAGTCTCTCCACTCGGAGTTCCTCAGACCGCTTAGCTGCCCTTATGCTCGACTTCCCTCTGCTGGCGAGCCTCCGGTATTCGTCAAAGTCACTCGAGATCTTCGATTGCTGGTATACATTTCTCTTCACCCTAAGCAGTTGGCCGATTTCTCGATTAAACCACTTTGGTTGAACAGAAGACCGACGGGGGCAATTCAGATGGATGAAACACGATTGAAGACCCATGAATGTGGTTTTGAAACTGTTCCACAAGTCTTCAACAGCCTCGCACACTTCTAGCCTCGCGTCAGTCAGTCCAGCGCGTAAACCTACAAAGTCTGCTCTTCTCAAATCGAGTTTCCTCGATTTACTAGTTGCAGGCCCTGCCTTCGCGACTTTGACTATAAATCTAATTAGTTGGTGGTCACTGCCACTTGTCTTCGACAAGTTCTCCTAGTACCTGGTAAAGATCACTATCCTTTTCAGCGAATTATGCAGGAGGTCTATAAAGCACCAGGGTCCTGTATTTGGCAGGACCTATCTCTAGGTCAACACCTAGTAGTTCATGGTCGGATACGATGTTGCAATCCGTCGAGTTGAGAGTATCCTTGACATACAACATCACACCGCCCCCCTCTCTGTCTGGCCTATCTTGCAGGAAGAGCTTGTAACCAAGAATCGTAAATTCACCTTCAAAATCTCGGCTTGAGGTTTTTATCCACGACTCCGTTATGGCTACCATATCAGGTCCTTCTGTTGCTACGAGGCCATTGACCTCGCATTGAACAGAAGAACTTTCAGGGAGTTCCCGAATGTAGGACTCCCTACTATCTTCCGCTTCCCGGCTTGCTTGCTGAAACGGTGCCATTACTCTTTGTGACCTCAGAGAAGGTCGTTATAGGAGTCACATGGGCATACTGGCGTACGTCCGCCTTCACTTTATGCCTGACACTACTTAGGGTCCGTTCCACGATATTTTGTATCATGTTGCAGAGTACGGCCTTTCCTTTAAATGATAGATGTACTCCATCCCTTTGGTAGAGATCATTTCTACCATATAAGGTGCGGTAAGGGTCCACAAAAAAGACCCCCTCCGTCTACACAAATCTCCGAGGCGTCGATTAAGGGAGGCGTTCCTCGAGTGAGCGGTACGGGTTGGACCTCTTCTCGGGAGCATCCCGACCACTACACGTCTGCGTGTTTTTAGCCCACAGTCGTCCACAGCACCCATGACTGTGTTGAGAATCCTTTCTGTGGGGCCTATCCTTCCTCCACTCAGGTAGAGCTCGTTGCCAATTACCTTTAAGGCAACGACTGAGTTATCAGAAATCTGAGATTTCTTCGTCTCTACTCTGATCTGCTGGTTTCCCCTTCCTGGTAGGCAAGTTACATTCACACTCGTGCGAAGGCGTGCTGCTATCAGGGGTTGCAGGGCCCGTGCTTGAGAGTCACCAATAAGGTTGACCCTCACACATTTGACTGCACTCTTTTCTTTTACCATAGACTTATCTCTTTTTTCTTTCGTCTCTGTATTTCCCTTGTTTTCATCTTTTTCTTCTTCTTCTTCCCTTTTTTCGATCTTCATTCGTCTTTTCTTCTGTTTCTCTTTTCTCTTCTTCTCTTTCCACTTTCCCTTGCACACCAGTAACGCTCGAATCTTCTACACTAGGTTGAGCTGCATTAAGGTCGTTTTTATTCTTTTTCTTATTGGCTTCTCCGCATGGCTGAAGTGGGACTGCCAATGCAGTTTCAGCTCCTTGAGCTGGAGTCACATCAGCGGAACCACCCAAGTCAGTGGGACTTTCGTCTCTAACTTAAGCTGACTGGGCCTCTAGTTTAGAGGTTAGCTCTAGGATTCTCTCCTCGAGACGCCGAATCTGAAGCGCGTACTGCGTTTCTAGGGTCTGTATTTAACTCCAGTGCCCTAGATTTTTCTTCAGAGGTTGTGAAGAGATCCTTGAGTTCATTGCAATATGCCACTGCCTCTCAAACCTCTTCTTTAAGGATGCAGTCGGTGCATATACTTCCCGGGTGGCATTTTGAAAAACATCCTTCCGGGAAGTCCACGCACCACTTATCCTTCTGGCCTATAGCACATGTATATTTGAGTGCAGCTGGACCTTTTTTCCCTGTCATTTTGAACACTTTCTCTCTCTTAAAACTTTGCGAACAATAAATAGTAATAAAGAGGGTTGATGAAACAAAAATAACTGGACACATTTAATAAAAGTTATTTAATATATATTTTAGGCTTTAAAATGAATGGTAATCTTAAAACTAACGTATATGGATATGAGTTAACGGAAGAAAATTAAAAGTTTTGATATATAGTCTATCATATTATATTTTATGAGCCTAAAGACAAAACAAGGGTGGAAATAAGTATTTAGACACTCATTGAAAATATTTCTAAATTACTCGTAGCTTATTTACTGAATTTCGGGGTCAAGAGATTTTTACAAAGATCTCTGTAGAATGATCCGATAAATTACATTAGTTTACTTTAGGTATGGCTTTTTTCTTGACCTCATTTAGCATGTGACCGTAATACTGCAACATTGTGCCAACATGGTAAAAATTAACAAACACTCAACTGATTCAAAAAGCAAGATAATTATTTACTACAGACAGGGTAAAACCATTAACGTATTTATACAGCTTTACGTTATTCCTTTCAGCACTGAAGGTTAGATTGCTATAAAATGAAAGACCTCCAGGATCACAGAAAACCTCCATCGATGATAAATAGGTCTGAGCTGCAAGAGAATCTACGGACAGCTGGGTCATCAGCTACTAAAAGAATAATATTAGTAATGAACTGATTAGAGAAGCCACTTAGATCTCGATCACCTCGCAAAGATATCTTTTCTGAAGAAGTCTCATTTGTTAGCACGACGACAGTTTGCTAAGAATCTGATAAAGAAGCCACGTCAATTTGGGATGAATTGCGGCGTTCTGATGAGGCCAAAATGGAACTCTTAGGCTGAAATTCAGCCCGCCATGTTTGGCACCGTGATGGAACTGTTAGAAACACCCCCAATATCGCATGGGTAGTGGGCACACCACCGTAGACTCTCCTCTAACACTACAGTTCGTCCTCTTCAAATTGTCCAAAATTTTGGGGCTCGAGTTCTGCTCCGTCGATGACGGTTATCTCGTGCCACACCCATGCCTAGAGTCATCCGCTGGTTGTCCATTAAATTTCGAATTACTTTTAAAGTCCTCCTCACATTTGAAATCCTAAACACTGCAACTCCTCCTCACCTCTACTCCGGCTAGCTGTGTCCAAACAACAAAGAGCAGTTGCCTTGGGAATTACCCTCTTGCTTTCGGTTCTTCGCCCTCGTATTTGTTGCATTGGTGATCGTTCATTCTCTTTAGTTGCCCCTAAGCTATGGAATGGTCTTCCCGTTGGAACACGCTCATTATATTCGCCTGGCGCTTTCAAGCGGGCTCTGAAAACACACCTATACCTGCAGGCCTTTTCCTAGTTAATGGACTGGCGCCCTGCGAAGTCCTTTAGCTTTTGAACGGCGCCATCAAAAACTGTATTATTATTATGATCGGAAGAACACCTTCCTCACACTCAAGCATAGGGGCGGAAGCTTTATTGTTTGTGACTGCTTTTCATTTAAATAACTAATGCTCTTCATATAATTATTGGAACAATGATTAAGGTAAGTAATGGCAGATATTGGCCAATAACAACGTCCACTGTTGAGAAGTTGTTGGTCAGGGTGATTGGATCTTACAAAAGGTCAAAGATCCGAAACACACGATGAGTCAATACGTAAGTAGTTCTTGTAGAACAATATTAATGTTTCCCCGTGGCCTAATCAATCGCTGGAATTGAATCTCATTGAAAACCGCGCCCAACTTTAGGGTATAGGCAAGGGAGAGTGGGTAGATATTCTAACCCAATGGGGCAGGACTTGGTCAAATCTAATAACAAACTCTCGAAAGCAGTTCGAGCAAACAATGGTGGATCAAAGAAATATTAGGCACTCTCTCTAGTGTCCAAATACCTATTTCTACTCTTATATTTCTTTAGTTCGTATAATGTCATATACATATGAAAATTGTCATAAAGAATTTAATATTAATTATATATATATATATATATATATATATATATATATATATTATATGGAGAATTGTACACCCAGCCATGCTCGAACACTCCAAATCTTTTCCAATTTAAACTAATCTGGCATCATCGTTTTTACACATTTAAACTTCTCCATATTTACCACATGTTTCACAAACCTCACCTCCTCCCCTCACAATCGGGATGTGAGTGACGCTCTCATTAGTTTTCATTTCTTAGTTTTACGTAAATAACAGCAACAGAATCGGCACTATACTATGTGGAAGGCTAAAACAGAGGGACAAACTACCACTGCAATGACTAACACGTCACTACTCCTTCGGTCCCTAATTGGAGAAGGACAAAAGGCGAAATCGATTGCACCGCTCTCGCGTCTCGCTCAGGAGCTGAAAATAGTGAACCTAATTCTTCTCCGGCTGGCAATGATGAGGCGAAACACGTATGGCGTGAGGAAACCGGTGATGACATCATGACACATGAATCTTTTAGAGTTTATGTTACCACTGCTTTCACCTTTTTATCTGCCCCCCTCCCCGCCTCTTCTATGACGATGAAGCACAGATGTTTGTAAAAGCCAAAGAAATGCACAAAAGATTCTAGGATTTAGTCCTGAAATCACATTTCTTCGACGTCAGAAACTTGAGGGAGATAATTTAATTATTGGATGGAATTGAATTAATAAATGCGTCAGTATCATTATTGAATTAGTTATATTTATATTTGTTTCAAATGTCTCTCTTCCGCCCTCCTTATTAAAAAGAGGCAGAAACTCATTCTTATTATTGTCGGATTTTCTTAAGCGAAACAAAAATCGCTCTCTCGATCAATAGGGTTAAGCAATACCGGCTTAAACGGGAGATAAAATGATCCAATCTTGTTGCAAATCGGATTTCTCTCTCCCATTTAAGTTATGACCAAATGGTTTTGCCTTAACCTTTCAATTCACAACAGTATCGGCATAATTATGCTAATCGATACGGATAATTATATCGTGAATCGTCCTGATTTGCAAACTACCATCCATACTTTCCTTTTTTCCTACCTTTTACATCACTTAGCTTAATCTAATTTCCTTTTGCGTCAACCTAACTACCGAAACATCCAGTACCAAAATGAAATTTGAAGAGAACTTCCATAATAAAAGACTTGAAGAAATTAACTTTTTCTTTGAATTTTCCATCGATGAAATAACAACGCAACCACTGCGATCTACTGCCAACATAGTTTGAAAACAGTTATGCCAACAAAATTGTTTACTCATTGTTGGTAGACTTTACCGAGTAAACTTACGGGTATTTCAATTATTATTATATTATTATTTTTCATGCATTGTAGGGTCGTTTTATACCCGCAGAGGTATCGATAGAAATGCATATCTATTTCATGTAGCTCTCATCTTAGTTTCTGGATAATTTTCAACCGCTTTACTTCTCTCTATTTATCCCACCTTCTTCATTTCACTTTCCTATCGTATTTAACTTCGCTTTTCACAATCAATAACTGTATTGGGGCTAGCCAGATATGAATCTCATTTACGTGCAATGGATGGCAAGAGCACTGTGCCAAACATAGTTCAAAGAAACTTCATTGTACTCACTAAAATTAAACATAAATAACATAGGGAACGCAAGTTATCTTTGCCAACTTTTAGTGAAGACAAGTAATTTTGGGTATTTAAAGAGGCAACTTAAGAAGAGTTCTTAAATTCCGTCAATTGCAGAGAAAAGTTCCTTTGAGTATTATGAAGAACAATAGCAGTCAAAAGAGCTTTAGAGAATTCTGATGAACCGAATTGGTAAAAAAAAGCGTTTATGATGAATCAAAACCGGTAAAAAGATCCTTAGAGAATTAAGAAGAACCGTAGAAGTAAAAAGGAGCCTTAGAGAATAATGAAGAACTATAGGAATAAAAGAAGCCTTAGAAAAGCGGGAAAAGAAAGCTTTAGAGAATTATGATGAACTAGAGCGGTTAAAAAGATGCCTGGATAATTATGATAAGCCGAAGCGGTAAAAAAAGAACCTTAAAGAATTATCAAGTACCGAAGGGGTAAAAAAGAATAAGGAAAAACCGTGGCATTAAAAAAAAAGAGATTTAGAGAACTATAATAATCGCAGTGGTACAAATGAGGCTTAGAGAATTATAATGAACCAAGGGGGTAAAAAGATCCTAAGAGAATTATGAAGAACGTTATCGGTTAAAAAGTGTATTAAAAAAAGATCCTTAGAGAAATATAAATAAGGATAGCGCTAAAAGAGCTTTAAAGAGGTGTGATGAACTGAAGAGGTTAAAAAGACCCTTAGAGAAGCATGAAAAACCGTAGTGGTAAAAAAGATCTTAGAGAATTATGATGAACCGTAAAGGTTAAAAAGAGCCTTAGAGAAGTATGAAGAATGCTGGGGATAAATAAGTTCCTAAGAAAACTAGGAAGAACCATAGCGGTAAAATGGATCCTTAGAGATTTAGGAAGAAGAGTTAGAGGTAAAAAAAAGAGCCTTAGAGAAGTAAAAGGAACCGTAACAGTAAAAAAGAGCCTTAGAGAAGTAAAAGGAACCGTAACAGTAAAAAAGAGCCTTAGAGAAGTAAAAGAAACCGTAACAGTAAAAGGGAGCCATAGAGAAGTAAAAGGAACTGTAAGAGTAAAAAGGAGCCTTAGAGAAGTAAAAGGAACCGTAAGAGTAAAAAAGAGCCTTAGAGAAGTAAAAGGAACCGTAAGAGTAAAAAAGAGCCTTAGAGAAGTAAAAGGAACCGTAAGAGTAAAAAGGAGCCTTAGAGAAGTAAAAGGAACCGTAACAGTAAAAAAGAGCCTTAGAGAAGTAAAAGGAACCGTAAGAGTAAAAAGGAGCCTTAGAGAAGTAAAAGGAACCGTAAGAGTAAAAAGGAGCCTTAGAGAAGTAAAAGGAACCGTAAGAGTAAAAAAGAGCCTTAGAGAAGTAAAAGGAACCGTAAGAGTAAAAAAGAGCCTTAGAGAAGTAAAAGGAACCGTAAGAGTAAAAAGGAGCCTTAGAGAAGTAAAAGGAACCGTAACAGTAAAAAAGAGCCTTAGAGAAGTAAAAGGAACCGTAAGAGTAAAAAGGAGCCTTAGAGAAGTAAAAGGAACCGTAACAGTAAAAAAGAGCCTTAGAGAAGTAAAAGGAACCGTAAGAGTAAAAAGGAGCCTTAGAGAAGTAAAAGGAACCGTAACAGTAAAAAAGAGCCTTAGAGAAGTAAAAGGAACCGTAACAGTAGAAAGGAGCCTTAGAGAAGTAAAAGGAACCGTAACAGTAAAAAAGAGCCTTAGAGAAGTAAAAGGAACCGTAAGAGTAAAAAGGAGCCTTAGAGAAGTAAAAGGAACCGTAACAGTAAAAAAGAGCCTTAGAGAAGTAAAAGGAACCGTAAGAGTAAAAAGGAGCCTTAGAGAAGTAAAAGGAACTGTAACAGTAAAAAAGAGCCTTAGAGAAGTAAAAGGAACCGTAAGAGTAAAAAGGAGCCTTAGAGAAGTAAAAGGAACCGTAAGAGTAAAAAGGAGCCTTAGAGAAGTAAAAGGAACCGTAACAGTAAAAAAGAGCCTTAGAGAAGTAAAAGGAACCGTAAGAGTAAAAAGGAGCCTTAGAGAAGTAAAAGGAACCGTAACAGTAAAAAAGAGCCTTAGAGAAGTAAAAGGAACCGTAAGAGTAAAAAGGAGCCTTAGAGAAGTAAAAGGAACCGTAAGAGTAAAAAGGAGCCTTAGAGAAGTAAAAGGAACCGTAAGAGTAAAAAGGAGCCTTAGAGAAGTAAAAGGAACTGTAACAGTAAAAAAGAGCCTTAGAGAAGTAAAAGGAACCGTAAGAGTAAAAAGGAGCCTTAGAGAAGTAAAAGGAACCGTAAGAGTAAAAAGGAGCCTTAGAGAAGTAAAAGGAACCGTAACAGTAAAAAAGAGCCTTAGAGAAGTAAAAGGAACCGTAAGAGTAAAAAGGAGCCTTAGAGAAGTAAAAGGAACCGTAACAGTAAAAAAGAGCCTTAGAGAAGTAAAAGGAACCGTAAGAGTAAAAAGGAGCCTTAGAGAAGTAAAAGGAACCGTAAGAGTAAAAAGGAGCCTTAGAGAAGTAAAAGGAACCGTAACAGTAAAAAGGAGCCTTAGAGAAGTAAAAGGAACCGTAACAGTAAAAAAGAGCCTTAGAGAAGTAAAAGCAACGGTAAGAGTAAAAAAGAGCCTTAGAGAAGTAAAAGGAACCGTAAGAGTAAAAAGGAGCCTTAGAGAAGTAAAAGGAACCGTAAGAGTAAAAAGGAGCCTTAGAGAAGTAAAAGGAACCGTAACAGTAAAAAAAGAGCCTTAGAGAAGTAAAAGGAACCGTAATAGTAGAAAGGAGCCTTAGAGAAGTAAAAGGAACCGTAACAGTAAAAAAGAGCCTTAGAGAAGTAAAAGGAACCGTAAGAGTAAAAAGGAGCCTTAGAGAAGTAAAAGGAACCGTAACAGTAAAAAAGAGCCTTAGAGAAGTAAAAGGAACCGTAAGAGTAAAAAGGAGCCTTAGAGAAGTAAAAGGAACTGTAACAGTAAAAAAGAGCCTTAGAGAAGTAAAAGGAACCGTAAGAGTAAAAAGGAGCCTTAGAGAAGTAAAAGGAACCGTAAGAGTAAAAAGGAGCCTTAGAGAAGTAAAAGGAACCGTAACAGTAAAAAAGAGCCTTAGAGAAGTAAAAGGAACCGTAAGAGTAAAAAGGAGCCTTAGAGAAGTAAAAGGAACCGTAACAGTAAAAAAGAGCCTTAGAGAAGTATGAAGAACCGTAGTGGTAAAAAATATCATTAGAGATTTCTTAAAAACAGTAAGGGTAAAAAAGAGCTTTAGAGATTTATGAAAAACAAAAGTGGTAATAAAGAACCATAAAGAAATCTTAAGAACCGTAGAGGTAAAAAAAAAATATCTTTAAAGAATTATGAAGAACCGCAGCAGTAAGAAAAGAACATTAGAGATTTATGATGAACCTATAAAGAAATGAAGTAGTAAAAAACAGCATTATAGAATTATGAAGAAACTGAGCGGCAAAAAGAAAATTAGAGAAAAAGGAAGAACCGTAGTGGTAAAAAAAGAGCTTTTGAGAAGTCAGAAGAACTGTAGAGGCAAAAGAAAGAGCCTTGGAGAATTATAAAGAAACCTAAGGGTAAATAAGTGCTTTAGAGAATTATGAAGAACCGAAGCGGTAAAAAGAGCTTGTGAGAAAATGCGATTGCACTATTGAAAATTATTAAAAAGGAAGTTCAGTGCGATGACTTATAATGAAAAAGAAACTATTATTAAAACAAGTAGGCCTACGCCAACATTATATGTCATCCAAAACAAAGTGTTGCACTTGCAAATACAATGTAGGCTAGCTGGTTGGGCATACTTACAGAAGCTATTTTAACATTTAAATAGTTTAGAAAAATAACATAAAAAATAACATTTAAATAAAGTGAGTACCTTACAATTTTATATTCACTTTTAATGAACAACATTTAGTTCAATTAACATATTTATTTTTGTAAAACTTGAATTGCTTCCTCATCTTCAAAAGTTACCGCACTCTATAATACGAGATAACAGTTTATTCAAAGTAGCCGCCCTCAGCTTCCCCCTTGGCCTAGAAAGCGATCTCTAACCTGGCTCATGCGTTCCTCACTGTGCTCCTGGGAAGAGCTTTGAACTTCTCCTTGATCTTGGCCACCGGCTCGGCCTTAGAGTTGCTTGCAGAGTGGTTGGTGTCTTCATAAACCACGCCCCACATATAGTAATCCATATGATAACATTCGGATGATTTAGGAGGCTAAAAAGTGGGGATTGTGAAGTCCACTACATTCTTCCGACAACCGATGACCTTGTCCGGAGGTATGGCCTTCCAGCAGCAACCTTCTCAAGCCAGGGTTTGATCACAGTCTCCAGCAATTTTACGAAGTCGTCTGGCTTATGGCTAAGTCCTTGCTCAAAGATGTGGTTCAGCATAACGTCAACCTCGCTGGAGACACCCACAAAACTTCAAGGTTTGGGAAAACTTGGTCTTCATGATATGTGGAACGTAGAATGGTTTAAAGGCAAGCCACTTTTGTTTCAGCTGTTGTGCAACTAGTTCTGGCAGAAGTTCTTTTCATTCGAGAAGAACCAGGTCATCCTCGGCTAAACAGGATTTTTCATCTTGATCAGAAGCTTCTTTGCCTTCTTCAAGCAGGTTTCCTTGGTCATGACTGACATAATTTGCCCCTTGCCTCTTTTGTACAGTAGTAGCAAAGGTCCTACCTTCATGGTGGCGATTCAGACACCCACCTCTCTCGCCAAATCCCAGATTCCGTTGTTCGTGTGTTCCAAAACTTTGTCCTGCTGTCAGAAAAACTGCTGTCTTTCATACTAATGGCCATAGCTTCGCGCTCTCCATTGCAGATGTCCATGTCGCGTTTTACAACCTTTTCACTGTTAACAGAGTATTGAACCACAGTCATGATGTGTGGCATTTTGATTTCCAGCACGAATCATCATTAGACAGGTCTTTTCCAATTTTTAGATAGCTTCCAGACCTCCAAGCAGCCAACTTTTTCCCAACTAAAACTTATCTCTGTATGCTATTCAACGTTGTTGACTGTTGACCGATGCATCAAAATGTTCCTCAAAAGAGACCTTAAAAATCGTTGAATTTAGTTTGAACCTCCAGTATGTATACATATGAACGTGTATCATAATAGACACCGAGTAATATATATATATATATATATATATATATATATATATATATATATATATATTATATATATATATATATATATATATATATAAATACAGTGACGGTTCGTGCTTATTAGGTTCGGAGGGGCCCGTCAAATAAGTTTCAAAATACACAACCGGTGACAACCCATATGATATTAAAACTTTTGGTAATATATTGTAAAGTATGAATTACACATTACATAATAAATTATAGTAGTTACATTTATTTATATAAATATTCTCCTCTTCTGTTTTTCTTGAAAACAAATTGTAATATACAATCAGAGTGGTTTGGAAAGAACAGTAAAGACATCTGCGTCATTATATTTCTTAACAGTGTTTTGATGCGTTTCAGAGTGCTAAAGGAACACTTGGAATTGGCCGTAGACACAGACGTGATTAAAACAATCTTCAATAACTTTGATACTTCTGAGAAAGTGTCAACAAGTTTATTTTCTTTTAGGAATCGCAAACGCGAGGAATACTACTGAAACTTATGTTAGAATACATGACTTTTAATTCAGAGGACATCTTTACTTTGTGCAGCATCAAAGGCAGATCCAGGATAAAAATTGTCGGGGACAGCTAACCTGAATTGCCCCCTCTGAGTAGCCTGAGGAAAGGGGCATTGATGATTCATAACACTAGCCAACAAATTTTAATTTTGTCTCTGCTACTTGAGTAAATGTTGTTTTAATTAACTAATTTTTGGTGCGCTGATTCCAAATCTGTGCCCAGATTTATACTAGCGCGTAAGGTTCCTGAATTATGCAACTAGGCTCTATGGCTCACTTTGTCACCTTGGATAAATTAATGATAAAATTATTACGAGTTTGAGAAAAATGAGACGTTTCTGGGCAAAGGTTTGGAATTGGGGCACCCTATTTGGCATTATGTACGTCCTTTTGCAGACCCAGACAAGATATTATTACATATAAAAGAGGTAGTACTTACCTGACTATAAATTTCTTCAAAAATGTTTGAGACTCTTGATCTTGCGCTTGTACGTGGATATAGGATCCTCCCGTTGTAGGAACCAGCAGTAGTCACCCATCATGTTTTCATTGAAGTGGCCTTGATACCTGCTTTCCATCATTGCGATATCTCGGTGGAACCTTTTCCCATGTTCGTCACTAATATCACCCATATTAGATGGAAAGAAATCTAGATGCGAATGCAAGAAATGCATCTTAAGAGACATCTGACACCCCATCGTTGATAGGCCTTTAGCATGTTGTCCACTAGTTCTTCATAGTTTTCAGCTCTATGATTACCAAGGAAGTTCTGCACTACATGGACAAATGAATCCCATGCCGCCAACTCAAGTGGAGTTCGTATACTTCTGAATTCCCTGTTACGTATCGATTCTCTGATCTCCGGCCCTACAAAAATGCCAGCTTTAAGACATTTAGCATCAGTTTTCTTTGCACCAAATTTCTCTTTGAGATACTGAAACCCATCAGAATCATGGGCCATTGCTTTAACAAAATTTGTGATAAAGTCAAGTTTGATATGAAGTGGTGGAAGGTAGATCTTCTGTGGATGTACCAAAGGCATGTGCTTCACATTAAATCAGCCAACCATGTGTTCTTCTCTTTCGGGCCACTTTTTGACAATATAATGATTCCTGTCGTCATTGCTGTTCCATAGTCATAAGAAGCACATATTCTTTGTATACTGCAGTCCAAGAAGTAAAGAAATTACCTTTAGATCACCACAGATATTCCACTTATGATGCGAGTAATGAACACCTTCAAAAATAAATTTCATTGAGTCATATGTCTCTATCATCCCAACAATACGTGCGAGAGGAATTAAAGGTCTTCTGTTACCATTTTGTAGCAACACAGCTTTAAAGCTAACAGTGCTTGCATCGATGAATAGTCTCAATTCATCAGGTAAATGCTCGTTCTCTAGCTGATTCATGAGGCTATTAACATCAGTACAGAAACAAGCACATCTTCTTCATAGAAGGCAGCTAAGGCCTCATGGCGTTTACGGAAAGTAGATATTTTTGCACCGTCCTCTGGAAGATTCCATTGCTGTAGTCTGTAGCCCAACAGTTTTGCGTTCTCCTTTGACAATGACAAATCCCTCACCAAATCATTCAATCTTTCTTGATTTATCAACTGGATCTTATTTTCTTTAGAATCATCCTCATACATTTCATCGTCATTGTTATTGTCCACTTCAGGCGATGAATCATCTTCTTTAACTGCAATAGCTTATAGAGGAACTAGGATTTTTTATCTCCATATTATGGGGGACTGGTTTTATAGCTGACTTACAATCTGGGTATACAATTTTTGACTTGCTCTTATTTGAGAATCCCGCAATTTTGTCATATAAAAGCAACAATCAAAAACATGATTTGTTGGCTCACGCCGCACCATTAGTACAACAAAAGTCATACCCTTCCGTTTGCCATTTAACCACTGTGTGAGTCCCGTATAACACACAGTACAAGATTTGTGAGGTGTCCAAGGCTTGTCTTGGTCACCAACTTTACAACCAAAATAATAATTGTATGCAGCTTTCACTCTTTTTGCTAAGTTTTTCCGCTGGCTGCTTGGAGTATATCTTCCACAGATATAACAAAAGTTACCTGGGCTATTTATAAATCCTCGCCGATTCATGTTTTCAACTTAGTTTGCATATATCCTGTTATATACTTTTGTACAATCTTATTTTATTTAGAAATTTATTGAGATATAAATCTGAAAGAAAAATGCAATTAATAACTGTATATAAATACCGTTTGAACACCACTACTATAATGGCTAAATTTGACAACATTTTAAAGCAGAAGTGTAAGGCAAGAACCAAACACACACAACACATCCTCTCACTACGGTAGCCTAAGCAACACTTCCCATATGTGTAACTAAAGAGTATGTGTGTAACTCAGGAACCTTACGTGCTAAAACAATTCTGATTACAGATTCGGAATCAGCATACTCGATTTAGTATAAATCACAAGCTAATATCAGAGTAGCAAAATCATTGTTGACTAGTGTAATTACACTACATTGATAATAAATAACAATATATGACACAGGAGTGAGCTCTAACTCTCAGATCCGAATTTCTTTTCCACACATCAGATAATTATGAATTGTGTGGGTTTTTTTGCAGTTTTTGTGTCTTCAACTAGGGTATAATACTAAATTTAATAATTATTTTTGAGATTGATCTGTACTTTAGTCATTAACCATATAAGATATATTCGATCGAAACGGCTTAAAAACTTTATATATATCCTATATTATTACATAACTCTTTCTGAATAGCAGAATACAAGTATGGCTCAAAAAGCAATATTAATATAAACAGGTCTAAAATTGAGGAGGGGTGGGGGTCAGCCACCTAACCTCCACTCCTGGATCCGCGTCAGTACAGGATAGGATAATTTGTTTCAATGAGAGTGCAGTGGTCAATTGGCAATTCTCGGAGATGAAGAATGAACTCCTTACCATCTCTGTACAACAGCAAAAGAGCGAAATATTTCTGAATTATTAAATCTAGTCTTCAAAAGGTTTGTAATTTGAATTCAGGCCTATTTTGTAATCAGATCCAGTCTGTCATTTTTTCTTTGATATATATATATATATATATATATATATATATATATATATATATATATATATATATATATATATATATATATATATATGAATGCAATAAACCACATTGAAAGAGAAAACGGAATATTTTTACCTACAGTAATATTTATTACCTTTTTTTCGAAAAAATCCGTGCAGGGAAACGATTCGAAACAGGCACACTGAGGCATAGAGCACCACTTTGATCACAGTTAAAAGTATGCCTTTAGTACACTATGTGGTTTATTGAATTCATTTTCATCATTCTCTTGCGCTTCTTTGAGAGATATTAGTTATATATATATATATATATATATATATATATATATATATATATATATATATATATATATATATATATATATATATATATATATATATATATATATATATATATATATATATATATATATATATATATATATATATATATATATATATATATATATATATATATATATATATATATATTGTCTCTTTTTCCGTCTTGTGTTTCGATTTGATTATAATCTTCATCTGATTTAGAGATGAGCTCAGCGGTGTCATTTTGCAATTGACTCATAGATGATTCAAAGTCCTTTTAGCTTGCACAGCAGTAACACCATACGATTTTTTCCTTGCAAAACATTGTATACAATGTCAGCCTGTTTAAGATGAACATAAAAATGACAACCAAAAATTAAACACTTTATCTTCAATTACTCTTTTGAACCAAGTAAATTCGCATATGTTATTCTCATCCCAGCTATCGTCATGCTGAATTCTTGGAATACATTCTATTAAGTCATTTTTTGACTCTTTAACGCTAGCAACAATCCGATAATGAAAATTCCAAAGTGTTTCAGGAACATTAGGAATTCGGGCATTGCAAAGAAGACATAACGGCTATTTAAATTTGAATAAAAAGCTTAATACCCTTTATTTAAGAACATACTTATTTTTATTACCAGACTCAACTCATGTGGGTAGCAATGAATGTAATGAAAGTACAGAGAAAACTTCAGAGGGCCGCTCCGTCGTAAGCTTACGCAACAAGTTTGTTTTTGAGATTAAAATTTTTTTAAGGTTTCAACCAGCACATTAGTCACATCACTCTTGTGCTATCTTCAATTTGAACGAAAGACACAAACTTTTAAAAGGGTTGACAGTCTTTTAGAAAATGCACTATGATTACAAACTGTGAACAGCCGGATACATTGATTGTTTCGTCTGCTTGTAGAGAAAATATTTGTTTTAGAAATTTCATTTTTTATTTCATCTATGTAAACTAAACTTCATACATGCAGTCTAAAGGGTCACGTTGAATTGTTTAAATGTATTTTTTGCAACTTTACTATTTTTTGAGATGATCACTAAGTACACTCACTGTCAAGAGTAGCTGTATAGATCATATCTAGAAGAACACTAGAATCAAAGAGAGCAGAGGGCGTCACAATGAAGGCAATCCTTTACCGAGAAGACAGAAATACTCGTAACTCAGGAGAAAAAAGTTGAAACAAGAAAGGTTTGAGACAAGATAACCTCATGTTTCTTGTCTCATTGCTCATTCGCGTCCAATTTCTTTCTCTTGTACTAAATGTATATATATATATATATATATATATATATATATATATATATATATATATATATATATATATATATATATATATGTTGTTGGACTTCCCGACGTATAGGTAAGAATGGGTGGACGAATTAAAAATCCGGGAACACTCTGTAACTCCAGGTATATATATATATATATATATATATATATATATATATATATATGTCAGACAACTCGTTCAAAGGATCACGAGGAAGGGAAGGGAGAACAGACGAAAGCATATATTAAAGAACAGGTTAATTTGTGACGATTTTCCAACCAAATTTTTGGCCCAGAAACTTTTGAATAACTTCGTTAAATTAAAATGAGCCCTTAGACATATTGTAATTTGGTTTTGTTTAATCAATATCCCGCAATGGACACTTATACCTTTAATAAAGTTCCAAGTTTCTCCTACATAACTTTTATTGCAATTATTACATGGAATAAGGTACATTTTAGACTGTTGATTACATCATTTGTTCTTTGAAAAATACTTTATTATAGTCTAGTTATATTTAAAGCCTATCTTAATATTGGGATTTGTGCCGAAGTCATAAAAGCGTAATTCGTGTTGTTAGAGCAATAATAATTTCGGTTGGCTCTGTAGTGACAAGATTCAATAAACCATAGAGTGTGTACATTAAACCAATATAATCATACAACTATAATAATTAAGTTAAGTTCGTCTTGAAGGAGGCAAAAGCTGCAGATACGATAATCTCTTAAGATTTGTGATAAAACGACGGATTACTTAACTGATTTATCATGGAGTGAATAAAAATTTATATTGGAAATTGAATTTGGGTGTTAGCGGTATATATAATGTATTATTGAACAGATGAATTTAATAGTAAGATGCAAGTATAGATTTTGATAGAAGCTATCAAAGTTTTCAAGATTATTATAGGACCAGAAAGACAATACATCACCAACGTATCTCAACCAAACTAAATGAAGAGGTGTAATTTGAGGTAATAATTCCTTTTTCCAAATTGTCAATAACTAATTTGCAGAAGAGAATCAATGAAAGGGGATTGACCATGCTAAGGCCGCGCAATTAGTGATAAAAATTATTTACAAAGGCGAAGACATTATCTATTACACAGTGAACTAGTCATGTAATGTAATAAACTAATTTTAGAAAAGAGCTTATACACACACACACGCACACACACAGCACACAAGAAAATTAATTTTACATCAATACACCTGCATCAGACACACCTTTTTTCAGATACAGATCAAATACATTAAAAGTAAATGATAGAAAAATATTCAAAACCAATGAGACAAAGTGCCCACTTTGTGAGGCTGAAAAAAAAGATTTAGAACCCTCGACTGTGGTAAATATCAAGAAGAAAGACAGAGGTTGAGGGAACTACAACAGCCATACAAATAAAACAAAGAAGAATTATTAAGAGAATTACTTTCATTGGACGAAAATATAGAAAACAAAAAGAGGTATTACATAAATTTTGGATTAAAAGAGTAAAAAGCATAAAAGAACAACAGAACCAGACTAACTGAAAGCAAAACAAATAGTGAATGACAAGGAGGTGACGTTACAAAGTCGATACCTCTGATATATACATATATATATATATATATATATATATATATATATATATATATATATATATATATATATATATATATATATATATGTACCAGGCACGTACAGTGAAAAATTCAGAGGGGCAGATACTGTGAAGATGCCGCAATTCATTTTATGAATACCTCCCTTATAAAGTAAATTGTCGGCAAAAGGTAGGAATTGTTCAAATTAATTTCAGCAGTATCACAGTTTCTGCCTACCCTGAAGTTACTCACGGCACGTGCCTGATATATATATATATATATATATATATATATATATATATATATATATATATATATATATATATATATATATTCTCTCTCTCTCCCTCCATTCAGAGATTCATATGATTTTTATTTCTTTTTACAGCCTATGTCGTAAGAAGATGCAACATTGGAATTGTTAACAGCCTCGCTTGCCTACACTCAATATACAATAGTGCGGTTATCATATAAGCAGCAGCAATAGATACTATGGTCGTATTTTAAAGTTACGAACATACCAAATTTAAACAGTAGTGTAGAGACATTTATGAAACTGAACATCTAACTCAATATACCCCATCACGTATCTGTGAGTAATTTGAAGTATACGATACTATGAATAATGTGTACCAGTAAGCGGCTGGGCTACAGGTATTCAACCGATTACTGACAAAATATTGTGAAACAATGTTGTTGTGAAACAAGGAAAAATAAGACAAGTATCTACAGAATTCTGAAGAATGCTAAATGGAATTCTTACATCTTGATACTCTTGAATGAGGATCCGGATCGCATAATCCAGTTTTGCGAAAGTTTTGAGTATAAAATACGGATAGTCAATTAGCGGACCAAATTAGGTGGTCTGATGAGGTTACATTTAGGTTAAATGGTATAATTGATGGTCATAAGTGCACATACTGCTCACAAAAAATTCAAATAATTATGTGGAACGACATGCAAATTTAGTAAGTATGGACCCAGTCGCACTATTCATCACATCACCTTCTCATCACATCAAGTCCCCTTTCCACCGTCCAGTTTCCGTTCACCTTCCGAGCAAGCATGACGCAAAGGCTTGGGTTGATGAAGATTGCAACAATTGCATTGCTGTTGGATGGAGAGGTAAAGTTCAACCATAAGAAAGCGGTTGTGGATGCATAAAGCCTTGAGGAAAGGAGATGGTGAAGGTCAATACTGGACTCTATACGAGGAACTGGAATATGACCAGGTCAAATTTTTTCAGTACTTCCAAATGTCCAAATTCAACTACTGTATTGTTAACAAACATCACTTTGGGGTCGGCGATTACCGTAAAGAAAGATAACAGAAAATTAAGTGTATGATCATATCCTATAATTATCGGCATTAAGCTAGTACATAATGAAATGTATGTTTTTGTATGTGTGTTTGTGTACTATTAGTTCACAGATGCTTAAAAATTAAGCAACATGAACTTATGTTTATCAGTAAGAAAAATGCACCAATGCTCAAGGGTAAGCAACATGCGCCTACGATTAAAAGGTAAGCAAAATGCACCTATGCTTAAGAATAAGCAGCATGCGCCTATCCTTAAAAGGTGAGCAGAATGCGCCTATGCTTAAAAGATAAACAAAATGCGACTATGCTTAAAAAGCAAGCAATGTCAGCCTATCCATAAAAGATAAGCAATGTCAGCCTATCCATAAAAGATAAGCAATGTCAGCCTATCCATAGGAGGTAAGCAAAATGCTGCTATGCTAACAAGATAAGCAGAAAGCGCATATGCTTAAAAGATAAGCAAAATCTAACTATGTTTATGAGGTAAGCAAAATGCGCATATACTTAAAAGGTAATCAAAATGCAGCTATGCTTAAAGGTAAGCAACATGCACATATCCTTAAATGGTAAGCAGAATGCGCATATACTTACAAGGCAAGCAAAATACATATGCTCGTATGCTTAAAAAGTAAGCAAAATGCGCCTATAGTCTAAAAGTAATCAAAATGCGCCAATGCTTATAAGATAAGCAGAAACCACTTATGTTTAAAAGGTAAGTAACATGTGCCCATATTTAAAAGGTAAGCAAAATGCCTACGAGCTCTAAAGAAAGTAGAATCCAACTATGATTAACAGGTAAGAAAAATGCGCCTATACTTAAAAGGTAAGGAAATGCACGTATGCTTAAGGGTAAGCATAATACGCCTATCCTCAAAAAGTAAGCAGAATGCGTCTATGCTTATAAGATAAACATAATCCAATCATGCTTAAAAGGTAAGCAACATGCGCTAATCTTTTATAGGTAAGTAACATGCACTAATCCTTTATAGGTAAGCACCTTGCACCTATCTTTAAAATGTAAGCAACATGCGCTAATCTTTTATAGGTAAGTAACATGCACTAATCCTTTATAGGTAAGCACCTTGCACCTATCTTTAAAATGTAAGCAACATGCGCCTATGCTTAAAAGTGAGCAAAATGCGCCGATCCTTAAAAGAAAAGCAGAATCCACTTATGCTTAAAAGGTAAGCAAAATGCGCCTATACCTAGAGGGTAAAAAAATGTGCCAATACTTAGATGGTAAATAAAATGCGCCGATCCTTCAAAGATAAGCAAAATGCTACTATGCTTAAAAGATAAGCAGAATCCATCTATATTTAAAGGGTAAGTAAAATGTGCTAATAGTTAAAAGGTAAGTAGAATGCGTCTATGGTTAAAAGGTAAGCAACTTGCACCTATCCTTAAAATGTAAACAAAATACGCCTATGCATGAATGATAAGCAGAATCGACCTATGCTTAAAAGGTAAGAAAAATGTGCATATAATTAAACAGTAAGCAAAATGTGACTATGCTTTAAGGATAAGCATAATTCACCTATAATTAAAAGCTAATCAGATTCCGCTCATGCTTAAACGGTAAGTAAAATGCGTCTATCCTTAAAAGGTAGGCAAAATGCGCCTATGCTTTAAAGATAGCAGAATCTACTCATGATTAAAAGATAAGCAGAATGCCTAAATGTACTTAAAACCTAAGAATAATGTGCCTATACTTAAATGATAAGCAGAATCCTCCAATGCTTAAAAGATAGCAACATGACCCTATCCTTAAAAGGTAAGCAGAATGCGTCTATGGTTAAAAGATAAGCAAAATGCTCCTATACTTAAAAGATAAGCATAAATCCACCTATGATTAAAAGCTAAGTAGATTCAACTCATGCTTAAAAGTTAAGCAACATCCGCCTAAGCTTAAAAGAGAAATAAAATGCGCCTCTACTTTAAAGATAAGCAGAATGCGCATATACTTAAAAGCTAAGAGGAATGTGCCTATACTGAAAATATAACCAGAATCCACCTATGCTTAAAAGGTAAGTAACATAGGCCCTTAAAAGGTAACCAAAATGCGCATATGCTTAAAAGATAAGCAAAATGCGCATATGCTTAAAAGATAAGCATAATTCACCTGCTTAAAAGGTAAGCAGAATGCGCCTAGGCTTAAAAGATAAGTAATGCAAGCAATGTGTTCTATTTGATTTAACAAAGGACAAATGAAAAGCCCCTCAGAAACTGAAAACAACTCAAATGCATCGAGAGCTCCATGTCGGAAATAACTACAGACCTATAATGAAATCCTTTGGGAAGGTACAAGTGACAGATGGATTAAAAAGGATAAATGTTCCATAATGAATTCAAATGGTAAACATTGAGAAGGCTGAAACACCATAAAATTAAATCATTTATACCAAAAAAAGTCACCAAAGACCTCATCGGTGGGGAGAAAATGAAATTCAATGGAATTCATTCAAGGCCGACGTTAAATGGAAATGCGATTTGCTATAATCAATAGAAACGACTCTGGTGACATCTTGACCCAGTACTGAACTTAATTGATGTTAAACAAGTTAAAAATTTCGGAAGTTTAAGCGATACGAAGCTATTTTATTAATTTGTCTGTCTTCGCGATACCAAATTCAGACTAATTAGCCTAAGGTGGCTAAACCTAACAACACTAAGTCAGAATAGGTTACTATAGCCTAAGTCATACTTAATAGTAGTAGTTCACTTGCTCGCTGGTTGGTTTCAAAGTGCAATACTACCTTGCACCTACCCCCACCCCCAAAATGACCAACGCATATTGTCTTCGGGCAAGCCACGATTGTCATTCTTATCTTTCTGCGAATTTCATTTCCAGATTTGGAGATCTCGTCCACAATTTAAAACTAACATATGGCAGAACTAATATATAAGGGTTCCCTAAGGACTATATAATTTTAATAACAGCATATATTTAATAAGAGGAGGTAAATATTGTGATTGTAATTGTTAATAACGATTAATTGGTAGCCGAAGCAATCAAAATGTTCTCCGTCGATGCCATGAAAAGGCTTCTTAATGTATCGATTTTGACTTGTGGAGGCTACCTGAAGGATTCAGTTTATGATACTTCAGTGATTCAGTTTATAGTACTGAAGGATTGGGTTTATGGTACCTTAAAGATTCAGTTTATGGTACCTGAAGGGTTCGGTTTATGGTACCTGAAGGATTCGGTTTATGATTCTTCAGAGATTCAGTTTATGTAACTGAATGATTCAGTTTATGATACTTCAGATATTGAGTTTATGGTACTGAAGGATTCAGTTTATGGTACCTGAAGGTTTCGGTTTATGGTACCTGAAGGATTCGGTTTATGATACTTCAGAGATTCAATTTATAGTCCTGAAGGATTCAGTTTATGATACTTCAGAGATTCAGTTTTTGGTACTGTAGGATTCAGTTTATGATACTTTAGAGATTCAGTTTATGGTACCTGAAGTGTTCGGTTTATGGTACCTCAAGGATTCCGTTTATAGTACTGAAGGATTCAGTTTTTGATACTTCAGAGATTCAGTTTATGATACCTCGAGGGTTTGGTTTATGGTACCTGAAGGATTCGGTTTATGATACTTCAGAGAATCAGTTTATAGTACTGAAGGATTGGGTTTATGGTACTTCAGAGATTCAATTAGGAGTGCGAAAAGCATTGGGTTATTGGTACCTGAAGGATTCAGTCTATGATAACTGAATTATTCAGTATATATTATCTGAATGATTCAATTTATGATACCTGAATAATATGGTATAAGGTACCTGAATGATACAGCTCAAGGTACCTGAATGATACAGTGTATGGTACCTGAATGATATAGTTTATGGTAACTGAATGAGGCCGTTTATGGGAGCTGGATGATACATTTTATAGCACTTGAAGAATTCAATATATATTTATATATGAGAAACTCACAAAGTAGTGCGTGAGTAGAACAATAAATGCAAAAAATCACACAAGATAATGTAAGGCGGATTCCAAGTATTTTCGAACTTGTAATCTGCCTTTCATTTTCCTATGAGATTTTTCGCATACATATATATATATATATATATATATATATATATATATATATATATATATATATATATATATATATATGTCTGTGTGTGTGCGTGTGTGTGTGTGTCTGTAGGGGCACCAAAAGTTTATCCCCATAGAAAACCTAAAAGAATTTTAATCTCCCCCCCACCCCCCAAAAAAAACAACAACACAAATACGCCAATGTTTGCAAATGTGGAAAAGTCTTGCGTTGAACAATTCAATAAATGTATGGAAGTAAATGGATACCATTCTTAATATATTTTGTAACTGATGGTTAATAAATTTTATAATAAAGTCGTAATGGTTTTCCTTTATACTTTTCCGATGGGATCAGACTTTTAGAGCCTGTATATATATATATATATATATATATATATATATATATATATATATAACAAAGAGTCCTTTACAAAATATAGGTTATCCGGCGAGATTCCTAGAAAACTGGTGGGCAAGATATAAAAGCCACACTTTAGTAGAATCAGTTTATTACATTACAGTACTAGTTTCGGTCGGTCTCTACTACCATCTTCAACTCACAATGACAAGACTGGACACAAATGCTTTATATATATGAGCGGGTGTGGAAAAGATAAAAAGGAACAGAGGGTTTGGGACAAAGAAAAACATAGATTAGGGAACAGATAAATTTGTGACGGTTTTCGAAACAAGTTTTGGACCGAGAGAATTTTTAAAAACTTTGTTAAATTTAAATCAGCCCTCAGATTGTAATTTGGGATTTGTTCAGTCAATATTGTCTTAATTATACTTTATTTATAATAATTATCCAAATTATAGACTAGCTTGGCATTGTACCGGGTATGCCAGAAAAAAGTTAACCGTACTTTGAATTAGTATAACTCAAAAACTATTCGAGTTGTTTGGGTTCTGTAAAAGGCGTTTTATTTAACAACTATTTATCTGTCAATTCTGGAAATTTCATTAAATTCCATTTTATGATATTGATAGACTAATGGGTTTAGTGGAGGCTATCAAAAATATGTTTGCGCAAGGAAGTAAAATAATGAAACGAAGCCTAGGAAGGCTAGGCCACCGTGCACTTTCGAGAGAAGCGTAGGAAGCAGAGGTAGGCTAGGCCACTGTGCGATTCTTCAAGCAAAGCCTAGGCCATTTTACAGTGGTTTTTCAGCCACGCTGTTGTAGGGTCTCGTCATTATTGCTTACTAACCAAATCAAACCGTTTCTGGGTTAAAGTTTACTTCCATAGAACCTTTTTAATCATGCAATTAACAAAAGATCGACGCGTATTTGTAGTCACAAACTTTATTAAGACTGGCAGTATTAAACAAGTACAAGATTCATTAAAAAAACGTTTTCCATGTAGGCACCCACCAAGCAATCCCGCAATTTGGAAAAATGTTCGCAAATACCAACATGAAGGAACATGCTTAAATCTAAATAAAGGTCGTTCGGGTCGTATGAGAACCATAAGAAGAACAGAAAATATCGAAAATGTTCGGATGACAATACTTCAAAATCCACATGAATCAGTCAGAAAAAAATGGGTTACAATTGTCGAAGTCATCATTTAACCGCATTATTAAACATGACTTAAAATAGCATCAATTAGTTAAGAGATAGTATCACACGTGAAGTCAATAGACTTAAGGAAAATCACAAGTTAATCAAAAAAGTTGTTCAATCAATGCGATCAAAGGCGCAACTCTTCTTGGAAAGAAATGGAGGACATGTGGAAGGAAACCTGTACTTAGAAAAATAAAAAAATAAATTTGTATTACCCATATGAAGAGGTGTTTTTGTTAAAAATGGATTTAAATATATTTGTTGATTTTAAACTTCGAAGTTTCATTATTTTACTTCCTTGAGCAAACATAATTGGATAGCCTCCACTAAACCCAATAGTCTATCAATATCATAAAATGGAATTTAATGAAATTTCCAGAATCGAGAGATAAATAGTTGTTAAATTTGTTTTGTTTGTTTTACAGCACTCAAAAATCTCCAATAGGTTTTTAGTTATACTAATTCAAAATATGGTTAACTTTTTTTCTGGGACACCTTGTATAGTTAAAGATGATATTATATACCGAAACTAGTCCTGTAATGGACTAAACTGATTCTACTAAAGTCTGATTTTTATATCTTGATATATATATATATATATATATATATATATATATATATATATATATATATATAGTTTGTAGGTGCTGGTGATGAGAAGGCACGTATATTTTACAGATGTGCGTCTTGTATCAACTTAATTTCGAAGTTTGGAAAGTTTGTGTTCCCATTCTTCTTACCATTGGATTACATATTTTGTTTGTTGTTCCTGATATTCTTACACTATTCTCGTTTATTTTCTTGGCTATTTGTGGTGTTGTTACACAATTCTATTTTTATCTTACAAGTTTTCGTTATTCCTTGTGTCTTTACACTTTTCATGTCTGAGTTTTAAGTCTTTGCTGGTGTTGTTGCAAAGGTTTTCTTACATTGCTAGAGTTTACTGATGGAGTATTAATCATTGGTACTATGGATGGCTTTTAACAATTTATTGTCACCTTCACATAGTTATAAAAGTCTTTGTCTCTTTTCCGGACTATCCCTTTATTTACATTCCAAAGCCTCACAGTAAGAAATTAAATAGTTTGTATTTCTTCCCTTCGAGAAGTAATTATTTAATCAAACAATTCTTTGCCCCCCAACAAATTTGGCAAGGAAAATTGTATCAACACAAACTGCATTCATACCAAGCCATTGTCTAACCTTGCCCATAAATTGTGGACTACATCTCTTCTCTTTGTATGCGTTGACATCTCTTCGCTTGTTTATATATATACATACAAGCGAAAGGGGAAGAAGTGCTGAAAGAGCTGGGTGTTTGTAAAAAAAAAAGCTGTTTGTTCTGTTGGCACCAAAATCGATCTGATACGAGCTAGATCGACGGTCCAATGATGGATGTTGATCTAGGCATGTGCGGAAGAAGAGTGATATACTATAACGAGCTGGAAAGTGTGTCTAAATAGGCTTCTCTACCGAAGCGTGAACGTGGTAAGGCCTCTTTTTGAGTAAGATACGAGCAAAAGATACATCATTTCTCCCTTAACTCTCTGGCTGACACTGGTATGAATATGGTATTTGAAAGAGAACTTAAATTTGTACCAGCCATGCACAGCCGATGGGTTAATGAAAGAAACGAGTTTGTGAATTTATGGCGAAAGAAAACCAATGTATAAATTTTAGGGTAAAAGCTTTGCTTTAACCAGATGTTGCGTATGAGATTAACATATTGATTTTAGGGGATGATATATGGATGTTAATTATTTGATTTAATATCATTCGATGATATTCGTATTTCATGATTAAAGACAAACTTTGGAAGAGCTTTCGATTTGATAGCGTTGGCGCATTTGAATTTGTCGACTTATATTTTTATCTTTTATATACAGCTAAATATTTGAATCTTAGCTTGTGAAATAATGTAGCAATAACGGTTCTGTGCTCACGTTAATTGTAGGCTTTTCTCACAGAGATATGCTGAAGACATCAGTCAGGGAGGTGTAAAAAATTCCCGCAGCATGCAACAGACTCCCTTCACTCAGTCTCCCAGGACAACCTCACAGAAGACGCACCCTCACTTAATTGTGGTAACGTTGACGGGGGCCTCCTACAGCATAGGGGGTAGGATTAAAAGCTTTCTTCCTTAATCTCCCAATCAGGAGGGAGGAGCAGATATTCCATCTGCTCTCGGGGAACTATAAAAACTACAACAACCCGAATAAGTGGTAAAAGCCATACAATAGGGGTTTTTTTTCGAAGGATTTTCGTCAAAAGAGAGAAGTCAATAGTTTAGGAAACCAAAGGGAAAGGCAATTATTTTATGATTGTATTTATCTCTACTTTATATTTACCTCTTATCTATAACATACTCTCTATAATTACTAATCAAGCAATTATTCTAGAAGATTTAAATATATTAAACTGACTTCCATACTTGTTTGGATTTTATATTCTATAAAGTTAAAATGTTTGTATTAAGAAAAATTTCATAATATTCTTTTAAGTCCATTGTGAAAATTGCTGGGCTAAATTGAGCGCATGGCACATTACAGATTCTACTAACTAAAACAGTGGATACCAAACACCAGAAAACTGATCAGACAAACTAAAGCAAAATAATATCATCAGAAGTAAACGAGAGAGAAGTCTCCAGGCTAGAATTTTCAGTATCAAGTTTTAGGGCTCCTTTGATATTGATAGCCATTAATGATAACTGACCATTGGTATGTAAAATAAAGACATCTATCCTTGTAGAAAGAAACATTTACTATCAAACACAAGAGGTACTCTGGAATCTCTCTCTGAACGCCAGTTTTAGGGGTTATTCACACTTTCAAATATCAGATTGCCGTATCAGGGGATGGTAATTCTCGAACTTAATAACTCGTTCAAATTACTGAACGAGATATTATTATGAATGCGAACAAAGAATGACATTAGGCCTGAATTCCCGTCAAACCTTTAAACAAAGAGCTCTAGTTCTTTTAAAAACGGATGTCTGTGTCTTAAGACTTTCTGGGATTGATTACAATGATGGTATGTCATTTTTCTACCTAAATTAAATGATACCCCTTTCTTCAATCATAGTCAAGATATTTATAAGTAATAACTAGCGTTTGCTGATATTTGCGTTTCTGATACTAGTAAACAGTTGAAATTACCTCAGCTTTACTAGACTTTATCAATTTGGGGGAAAATTGTTGAAACTGAAAAAGATTGCTGATTGTTTGCGAATAGGATAATAATTGTGCTCGTTATTTAATGATGCATTATAAATCTATAATATAATATTTTTTCAAAATATATTTCTGTGAAAGGCATAATAAACCTCTAGTAAATCACCTTGAAAATAAATCAGTATTCATTAATAATTTAAAATTGGAGTTAATATATCTTTTAAATTATTTATAAATACACGCCCCAAAACGCATTTCAGCAAAGCTAAAAATTAGTGACTCCTTCGTTACACCTTAGGATTATTAGTAAGAACCAACGCAAAGTTTCCTAAGGCAAGTCAAACTACTTAAGTTTTCGAATAACGTGATTGGTAAGACAGGTAAAAAAGAAAAGAAAGAGCGTGCATCACATATCCATGTAAAATATGCATTTTTATACCACAATTCTCGTTGAGTAATTTGATACATCGCGATTCAAAAGAACAGAGTTTATTTCACTTCTTTCATGCTTTGCCTTTTTCAGCCCGCGTTTGGCTATTGTCCAAAACGAGCCCAGAATGTTCTCTTTGCTTGTGTCGTGAATTCTCTTTGATTTTACAATCGTAAGTGAATTTACTTCCCCCCTCAACTCCCAATCATAGTATTAATTTCTTTTTCTTAATGTTTAGACTCATTTGTACTCAAACTAGCCAAGAGAGGTATTGAAAATATAAATAGTTCTTGTAACTTCAGAAATGATATATTTCCTTCCCAGCTGCGCATTTTAACTGCTCGTAAACCCTAAAAAAAAAAATCATCCCTTGTCCAAGATTTCTTTTACTTTTGTACTCTATATTTTTTAGTAGGATTTTATATAAAGATTCTTTTTCGATAATCTCTATTTAAACAGTACTCGATTTCATTAGTATTCAAGGAATCCTATTTGACAGAGAAACACTGAAATTCCAAATTAGCAAATAAATCAGTTTCAAGTCTATCTGGCCAGGCGAAGTATGACACTCCGTTTTGAAGTCTTCCTTCTTCAATTTTTTAAGGGATTATTTCCATGTTAAATTTAATGTTATCACTTGTACATATAGTTTGTAGGTCTATTCATTCACGTAATTATAAGATCCCTTCAACCCTGTCTTAATAGTCTTAATGACGTTTATATAAATGTTTACTTGTTCACGAAGACGACTTATACCATGAAAACCTTATATTGAATTCGTTCGCCTAAAGTCATATTTCTCTCTCTCCTCTACTTTATTTCAATTTCATTATATATATATATATATATATATATATATATATATATATATATATATATATATATATATATATATTATTTAACTCTTTGCATATCCGTGGAAACTCATAGGGTGGCATTAAAGTGATATGAATGAAATGAGAAATTTCTTCCCTTTAGAATCTGTTGCCATATTTCTCACCCCGGTCTATAATTGCTAAAGGCTTCTCCGTGACTCATATGGCCTTAGTACGCTGAATTCTTATTTTCAATTTGTTCCTATAATGGCGGTTTACGATTTAATGTGAGGAATACTTACTCTGTTTCATTGTTTTCAAAGATCAATTCTCCTTTGCTTTCTTCGTAATCCTTGCCTGCTTTAGCCGTTCCATCTTCAGTGTTGTACGAGATCTTTACCCTTCCACGGGCTCCAGAAATACGAACAATCTTTAGTTCGTAAGTGCCGATTGATTCCACGATTTCCACGTCCTTTTCTCCTACGTTGAAGATTCCGCCGTGATCATCATCAAGGATCATAATGGTGGCCAGGAAAGGAGCTGCTAATTCCAGTTTGCTTTGTTTGCTCTGTTGTCCAGCTGATCCATTGACAGCGTGGGTAACTGTTGTGCCGTCTGGAGCACCGAAGCGGATGTTGGAAAGCCTCACGTAGAAGTGTTCGTCTTCTTCAAAGACATCGTCATCGATTACCTCAATGGAGAAGGTCTTGATTGTTTCTTGCGGGAGAAAAACGAGAGTTCCTTCGACTGGAGTGTAATCGGCGTTTGCATTTGCAGTACCATCTTCGGTCTTGTAGTCAACCAGCACTGTGGCGTTCACGTCTCCTCCTTCGCGAATAACAGACACTTCGAAAGAGCCAACGCTCTCCATCACGGTGTAATGGCCGGGATCGAAGTAAATTCGGATTGTGTCGTCTTCTTTCTTCTCTTCCAGTTCGTCTAGTTTTTGCTCGTGTTTCGTCTCATCGCGAACCTTTTTCATGATGTTTGCCCCTCCTGTAAGTTTCCTCGTCGCCTTAATCCTGTAGAAGGCTCGAGATTTAGGACCTCTGTTAATGATTTCTTCTCGCGCCATACTCTCCAACGTTTCCATTGAGATGTCAGGATATTTCTGACGTAGCTCTCGAATTACGGACATGAACTCCTTCCTATGTTCCTCAAATTCCTTGACACTTTCATCAACATTTTCATCATAAACAGGTTCATTCTTAGCTGCAGCTCCCATTTCAATGTCGGTTCCTTCAACTTCAACAATGACACCTCGCGACGACATTCTATATTCCTTGGTCATGTACTTATAGACAAGAAGTTTCCTATCTGCGACGTAAGCCCAAAGGACTGTGATAGGGAAGAAAAGAAGGGTCAAAAATGCTTCCCAGAATTCCACCTTACCCACGGAAATTTGAGCGAGGATAACGTAGAGCCATACATATGCGAAGATGGAGAAGAAAGCCGTGATGAAAAACACGCGAAGATGTTTGATGTATCGCACTTCACCGTCTGGGATTACTTCGACGCAAATACCGATGATAACGAAAAGGTTGAAAGCAGCAGATCCTACGATGGTTCCTGGACCTAAATCACCAGATTCGAAATTCTTGGCAAACATTTCGATGACAGATAACATAATTTCAGGAGCAGATGATCCCAACGCCATGAGTGTAAGGTTCGCAACAGTTGCGTTCCACACCTGTACGACAATTATTTGGGTGTCGCCATTCGGCTTTTTAACTTTAACTTCCTTTTCCTGCGAGGTTATCATTTCAATTGCACCCATGAATCGATCGGAAACGATTGATACGCCGATAAAGAGCCAAATCATAGCCAGGAAGTAAACGATAGCTCGGGCTACTTTGTCGCCTGTGCTTAGATTATCCAGCGGCTCCCATAGTGGGATGATCAATCCTTTTGTGCAATTTAGCTTTTCAACTTCGTAAGTGTCATTTTCTGCTTGAGCATCTGAATAACTTACACAGGTAAATAGTACCACACTTAACCGTAAGAGATCTATCCCCCCATGAGGGAAAAATCTGAGTTCACCCATTATGATAAAGCCGCTATTACCGAGCGAACAACCACAACAGCTTATCGCGCACCACTACAATTCTCTCGGGGGAAAGAAAAGCAACGCTCAGTAAATCGAATCACACAATTCAGCAAATCATTAAAAGGAACCTGACCGCGGTCGACACTGTCACATCGGCACTTGGCGGAGCGGGCGTGTCTCCCCTCCCTAAGAGCGCTACACCTAATGGCAAGACACGAAGCTTGCCAGCGCTCGAGCTTAGCGCCATCGTGAAAAAGGACTGTTTCGCGCAACTTGCATCACTGCCAGAAATTGCAAAGGAAGGCGATTTCACGCACATACATCTTTTATGAATGTATCTCCTTCGTTGGTGAGTAGCTTTACCTATTAATATGCTCATTTAGCGATAAACATCGATAAACTAACAACCACGTGTTAATCTCGTTAATAACTGACAGGTTATCTTAGTTCGTGGTCGCTCTGAGGGGACAGTGGTGGATGGGATAGCACCGTAGATGGTTCGCTCGCTATTCGCCGATTTCCTGCGTCGGTTTCGAATGATCGCATTTGGATTTTAAGCACTTATTCTCCCGCGGGAATTCCCTTGGCACCTTTATGAGCGTGTTTTGAGGAAAGAGTTAAACGAGAACCATTAAATGGCACTAAATATCCTCCGCTCGTTCCAAGAGGGGCTAATAATTGGTTTATTAAATTGCTAAGATTTCTCTCTTTCTTTCTAATTTGTTCTCTCTATTTTCTCTCTTCATTTATCTCTCTTTGTCTCAATATTTCTCAGACTCTCTATAAAACAAATTCAATTTCTCTCTAATACAATACTCCCTCTTTATTTTTCTTCTTTCTCGCCCGTCCCTTCTCTCTCTTCACATCTTCCTTACATCTCTTATTATCTTTAATTCCCACCCATCCGCTCCACTATTTCTCTATCGTCCTCTGTATTTATTTTAAATGTATTTTCTTTTATCTATCTTTATCTATTTCTCACTCTCTTACTCGAGGATATTCTTCTTTCTCTCTTTTTATCTCTCCATCCACCACCCCTCTCTTTCTTTGTTTTCTCGCCTATTTTCTCTCTGTCTCTCATTTTATGTTTGTCTATTCATACTAAGTCTAATTATTTTTTCTCTCTCAATTTTCTGTCTTTCAATATATATTCTCGCTCTATATTCTCTCTCTTCTGCCTTTCTTTCTTATTATTTCTCTCTCTTTCTCTATGCCTCCTTTTCATTTTTCTTTATCTTACACTTTTAATGTGTTTCGTTCCTTTCTCTCTCTCTCTCTCTCGTTCTTCTTGTATTTTAGAACTATATTTAAAGTTCATTATCAAGGAATAAACTCGGAATTGAGTTAGAAAGTACTTGGAATCTTCGTCTCATTTTCCTTGTGGGCTTTCTTGCATTTATTTCTAACTCTCGTGATAAGGTGTGAGTTATCCATATATATATATATATATATATATATATATATATATATATATATATATATATATATATATAATATTTACATATATATATATATATATATATATATATATATATATATATATATATATATATATATATATATATATATATATATAGATATATATATATCAACTTCATTGATTATTGATTGGATTGTTTAAGGGCTACGCGAGTTCAATCAAGAGTTATTGTCGCCCGTCAGAAAGAAGGAAGAGAGGCTAAGCTGAGGCCTGACGGAGCGCTGAATCCCGTCAGCACGGCGGCCAGGATGGCAAATCGCCGCGCCCCTTACGGGAAGACGAAGTAGGGGTTAGCAGAAGGAGAAAAAGGATGCCAATCTGGGGCCGGACTGGGTTATCCACTTCATCATTTCAAGTATTTGTTTCTCACTGTTAAGAGAAACCCTTTCTCATCTTTCTGAATATTTTCAAAGTTGTGCAATTTGTTTCCAATTTTTAGCACCTTTTTAAAGATAATCTCTTCACCTTGATTTGGTCATCTTTTATCAGTTGGGGTCCAATGGGTAATATTTTGAGTTGATCTTTCGTCTTGGAATCTTGCTCATATGGCTTGTTCAGCTCGCTTCCATGTTTTTTTTTATAATCTTTCACTATATCCTGAAGTTCAGCTTGTTCTCGTATCCAAGTGGCTGGTGTAAGTTTTTTTTTGTTAGGTTCTATGTTTCTGCTACATATGTTATAGTTGGTATTACGCATTGAGTGATTTTTCTTTACTTTCAGCAACCTGGGTATTTTGCCTTTTAAGACGATGCTTGCTTTACCAAATGTCTTCCAGCCTAGAGTGATTCTGCGTTGAATTTCTTCGTCCTTTCCCAGTGACTTTATAATCTCTTGACCCAGATATATAAATGTGTCTCCCATTTCAATTTGCACTTTGTCAATTGTTATGTCTATCATCTCGATCTCTCGTTGGTTTGTGATAACCTTTGTTTTTCCAAGATTTATTCTTAGGTCGAGGTTTTTGTTTTCATGGTTAAGTTCTTGAAACATTCTTTTGTATCTCTTCTAGGTTATCAGTGAATAATTTCGGAGAAATAATATCTCCTTGTCTTACACCTTCCTGTAATTGAAAGATGTCTGAATCGTTATGCAATCAAGTATTGGATCCACAATTTGGGCATTTGTTTTCTATGATATTTATGTAGTCTACAAATTACAAGTATAGAGATACAGTCATAGTTAAAAGTTTTAAAAATAATATTTATTAAGATATTTTATATTTTCAAAATTTACGTGATAAGAATAATTATTCTAATATTTAAATTATTACACGTTTATTAAAAAGTTAGCATCTTAAATATAATACCAAAAACCAGTGCATTCATTCGCTCAATCTGAAATCGTGCTCTGGTCTTGTTCCTGTAGGAAGTGAGTTTCAGTCCCTGTAGCTTGCTTTTCTTTAGGATCAAAAGGGTAAAATTATAATATATTTTCCTAAAGTTTGGATTCTTTTACAATTGTAGAAATGTCTCTTTCCCCCCCAAAAGGGGGAAACCATTGTTGGTCTGCAGCAAATTGGTCTGAAATGCAAGGGGATAGTTGTAAGTGTATTGCATCCAGGATCACCATCTTTAAGATCATTAATGACTTTAAAAAGACGTTACACCCCTGCGAAGATCTTCTGGACACCTAGTAGCTTAAAATGAACATCAGGATCTCCTTCTAGTAAGCTCTCAGCTCAAAGATCGGGTTGCTTCCAATGCAAAGCTGGCTCACACTTTGAAAGAAACAGGTGTGCGACAGACTTTTCGATAAATGTCTCAAGTCGAGAAGGGCTGAGAAGAAGCCTCATCTCACCAAGAAGAACCCGATGGATAGACTACTTTTGTAGTAAATATAATGAATGACTGCTGAAGACTGGAGTTATGTGATATTCTCTGTTGAAACTGCCTTCCGCCTGTTTGGAGCTTCGGAAAGATCTCTCGTTAGTAGGAGAACGGGGGGTATGGGCGTTTTCACGAATTCTGGGTCGTGCCTAAGGGGAAACATCCGGAAGCACTCCATTTATAGGGCCTCTTCTCATCTGATGGAACTGAAACCTTTAAATTTTTACCCAATACCACTGCCATGAATTCGAAATGGTACCAAAACGTGCATCATCAACACCTTTTTCTAACAGTTCACCATTTTATCGCTAATAACTGTTTTTCAGTATGATTGTGGAAAATTATTTGCACCCAATAATTTGTATGTGATAATCAAACTGGCGGTTGATAAACAGAAGCCATCCAATTGTGAGCAGTTGCGTGAACTTATTGAGCGAAATTGTCGCAATATCATAAAATACATCACAAATTTGGACTCCATTACGCCAAAACGGATTGAAACAGTCCTGAAGAACAAGGAAAATCATTGTAAATATTGACTACTCGCAATCAATAGATTGCATTTATTAATATAATGGGTTTGTACTCTCAATTTTGCTATATCTCGCCTTCAAATTATGATACAAACATAGTAAAACAAATTGCAACGTTTAATAAGTTCTATTTACTTATATGATAAAATATATTTGCCTCAAAACTTTTATCCATTACTGTTTATTGGACTCTGGAGTTTTCTCAATCATCTGGATGAATGTATGTGGTTGGGCAATCATTGAAAAGTCTTTTCTAAAGCTAGCTTGTTCATTCGGTTGTTGGTCATCTAGTTGGTTTTGCATTATGTTGGTAATGACTCATATGAAGAGTTTATGGACTCACGATCGTAGCCTGATCGGTCTGTAAATTTGTAAGGTCCGTTTGATCGCCTATTTTTAGTTAAAGGATTATTATGAATTGTGCCAATTCTTCGGAATGTTGCTTTGTTGTCGACAAAAGGAAAGCTAGTTTGTCCACAATGTCATCTCCATAATCTTTCAGCATGTCAGAATTGATGTTTTGACGTGGTGCCTTGTGGCTCTTCATTTGTTTGAGTACAATTTCAATTTATGATTTAAGAACGTTTGGAGCATTATTGAGTGTTTTTGTTTGGTTGTTATCTTGAATGTGGTTGCTTAAGTACAACTTTCCATAATACTCGAACGTTCTTTTAACTATTTTCTCTCAATCTTTGATGATTGTACCATCTTCCTCTTTTATAGCTACTATGTGATATTTTAGTCTTAGAAGTCTCTTTTTAGCCATTTAATACCATTTTCCTTCTATGATGGTTTTCTTCAATACTATTTGCATTATATTTTCTAACATTATCTCTTTTTTTTTTGATGAGCATGTTACATAGTTACATAGAGTTACATAGATCACACGGGCCTTACGGCCCAGACTAAGGTGATCTGGCCTTAAATCTACTGCCACTTACACATAGAATAGTAGAAGTAAAGGATAGAAAAGTTTTAGGCTAATTCAATTTGTGGGTTGGTGTCTGTTGCTTTACGGTCTTTGCTCTTCTTCATTATGTCTTTATGTTTCCTTGTATATTTTAGCGGTTTCTTGTCATGTGTTTCATCAAGTTATTGTTCATCGCTTGTATATTGCTGTTGTTACTTGGGTCAAGGGGATTTTCAGGGTATGCTCTCTGAAGATGGCGCTGAAATTCTGGAACTAGACTTTTCTGGGCCTTAATAGGCTTAATGTTGGAATGGAAGAGCTTTCCTCTCACTTTCTGAATGTTAATTTTTATCCTATATCTGATCATCCTGTAGTCACTAATTTCGACTTTATTGATGACTTGGAAATTATTGAAAGTGATGTTTTGTCAATCAGAATAAATTTCATTGTTCATTCTATATCTTATAGTTTGGGCTAATCCAAGTTGATTTTTTGCTGCTTCTTCTTTTAAAACATAGTGAGAGGAATTTGGAGGAATCAATGGTGCATAAAGTCAACCAGAACTTGTCTCCTTTTATTTCGTTCCTCCATTCAAAACTTTGTCATGCATGGTTCATTTCCTTTCCACACTTTTTGTATTAAAAGTCTCCAATAACGATTTTAAAATGGGCTTTGTTTTTGTTTGGGCTTGTCCTGATATCACAATAGAATCTATCCAATATTTCCTGATTACTAGCAGATGCCGGAGCGTACAATTGGACTATTTTGAGTTTGTACCTCTTAGAGAGAATTAGGTTTACGTAAGCTACTCTTTCCGATCTGCCATGACACACTATTATCATTTCTTTAAGCTCTCTTGTATCAGAAATCCAACATCATGCTTCCTTTGAGCTTCTTCTCCATTGTGGTAGAGTAGGTGATTGTCACTTGTTTCAGTGGTAGCTTCCCCGTATACGCGGGTTTCACACAAACGAATTATATATCCCATTTAATATCATTGAATTAAGTGAGCATAAATTTTAATGATTGCTTTAAAATTTTCGTTTAATACTATAAGAGAGCAACAACTAACTCATTGCGAAAACTGTAACACAACGTTAATTTTGTTCAATATCACCATATTTAACATTTCATTATTCCTGAAAAAATTCCCAACTTCCATTCGTTTTGAACTAACTACTTTCATTTTCTTTGTATTCTTTTTTATGGGTATAACTCCTAAAGTTTTTATTATATCTCTTATAACGTCTTAATATTGGCACATTGTCTAAAAGAAATAAACTTTTAAAGAATTCTGACTGTCACCGAATAAGACGCAGAAAAATATAACCGTAAAAGTTTAAAAAAGTACAAATTCAGTTAAAAATTGGTAGTTGTTTAGTTTTAACATTTATACTCTGTTTATATACAATGATTTTGAAATTATGCCCAAAATTCATTCATGGCAACTCTGGTCATAAAGATGAGCTTATGAGCTGCCTATTTTGATAAACAAAAATGAAAAACATTATTACACGTTTAAGCTGATTTTTCTTGATGGGAAATTTTTAATTCTCATGATATATTATGTTCTAAAAGACAAGAAAAGCATAGTTTGCAAAATTATAAAACATAAGTAAGGTCAGGACATTAATGTTTCCATTTCAGCTTTTATTGTAATATGAGGAAGGCACAGCCTGCATCAAGTAATAAAATCAGGTTCTGTAAAAGAGTTGAAGATTACAATATAATTTGTTAAGAGTTCATAAAGATCTTTACTAGTAACCCACAAAAGCTTTGGCACATCAAAAATGACTTTTTCTTCTCGCTCGCTTGTTATTGCCAGTTTTTCAAATTAATGATCAGAGATAGTCTAAAATCATCTGTTGTTCCTGGTAGTGCTGCTCAAAATTCTTTGTTTTGCTGGAAAGTTGTCGTTGTTCTTTTTATAAGAACATTTATAATATTCTTGAGCTACTCCAGATGGGAGTATATGGCATTCAGTTTTAAGGACACCCGGCAGCCAATTGTTTGGTAAGTCTCAAAGAGGTTCTGGAATAACTGGCTCTACTTATTTAATTGGTGTTGGAAAGTTTTTGGACAACATTTTGAAAGGTTTAAGGGACGCCAACTGATGATTAAAAGCTTTCAAAAATTGTTTTATAGGAAGTGGAGACATCAATACTAACTCTTCTTTAACCAGAGGCTGCCTTGTCACAATGTGCTGCCCCAGATTTGGTTCCTCGTGTGCTCTCCAATACTCCTTCTTCTTCTAATGAGAGGTTCTGTATCTGCTGTTCCAGAGACATAAGAACCAAGGATACTTGGTGAAGCCCCCTTGCAACCCCGTGAGGAAAACAATTATTTTAAAATCTCCGATAACTTCCCACTCATACTCGGAGTAGTTGACAGTCTCCAACAGCATAGTAGTCTTCGAGGTGCGCAGAGTTGGCAATATGGTTCGATCGGAAGTTGTTATAGTTGCGAAACTGTACCTCTTTTAGGGACCTGCTACAACTTTCGATAAATAGTTTACATTCAACTTTAATGCCAAATGATTCACAAAGGCCCCGAATATTATTACTTATGCAATATCCATCTTTGAGTGTGATGTTAAACCGCTAGAGTTTGGTGGTGTTTTCTATGAACAATAATCCTGCAACTTTTGTGTAACAGGTCCTATTCCACAGACTCAATTTGCGAATCAGAACATCGAGTCCCTGTTGGTTTGGATAGATGGATTGTTTCTCTGGGTGTTGGAAGTCCTCAATCCTACATTCATTTGATTCGCTTGGATCAGAAGATACTGCTCGTTTTTATTTACCTGGAGGATTAGTGACGGGAAGCTCTTGATTGTGATCCACTGCAGCGACATATGATAGTATGTTAGGAGAAACAATGGGAGTTCTCTTCTTCTTCTTCTTAGTCTTGGATAGTTCAATTAAACAGAAGTAACTATCATTGGGATGATTTGCTGGGTCTCGCCTCACTGCAACAGGAAGTTAAGAAAATATTATTATTATTACTACTTCTAATACAGTTCTTGTAGCTCTTTGATTCCTCATCTATGAAGTAAACTACCGCGGCTGATATTGTGTTAGTTACCAAATTATATAATGAACCGTTCATTACTTTCCAATTTTCTTATGTATTATATTATTATTAAACTAAAATTAAATATTATTAAAATAATGTTATTAAACTGTTTTAAATGTGAAATATTTGATAAAAATGTTTATATATTATTTTAAAACTTCCATTTTAAATCTTTTTATTTTTCTGCATATACCGTTTGTGTATTATAGAACAAAATAGGGAAAATTGATTCAAATCTCATTTTTAAAGATAAAGTTAATTTTAAATTACATTCAAGTGTAAATCTGCATATAACATGTGGTCATCATGTCTTTTTTCGATCACTAAAATGTGGACATCATATGTTTTTTTGATCACTAACATATAGACATCATGTCTTTTTTTGATCACTAACATGTGGACATCATGTCTTTTCTTGATCACTAACATGTGGACGTCATGTCTTTTTTCGATCACTAACATGTGGACATCCTGTTTTTTTTATCACTAACATGTGGAAATCCTGTCTTTTCTTGATCACTAACATGTGGAAATCATGTCTTTTCTTTATAACTAACATGTGGACATCAGGTCTTTTCTTGATCACTAACATGTGGACATCATGTCTTTTTCGATCACTAACATGTGGACATCATGTCTTTTTTATCACTAACATATAGACATCATGTCTTTTTTATCACTAACATGTGGACATCATGTCTTTTCTTGATCACTAACATTTGGACCTCATGTCTTTGTCCAATCACTAACATGTGGACATCCTGTCTTTTTTGATCGCTAACATGTGGAAATCATGTCTTTTCTTGATTATTAACATGTGGACATCAGGTCTTTTCTTGATCACTAACATGTGGACATCATGTTTTTTCTTGATCACTAACATGTGGACATCAGGTCTTTTCTTTGATCACTAACATGTGCACATCATGTTTTTTCTTGATCACTAACATGTGGACATCATGTCTTTTCTTGATCACTAACATGTGGACATCATGTCTTTTCTTGATCACTAACACAAACTCCAAAATATGCTTCACAATATTGATTATGCCATTTATGGTATTTCTTGATCTCTTCATGTCGAATATTCTCTCCATATATAACAAAGTGAATTAAATGGATGTTTACAAATACGAGAAGAAGATATTAAGTCACAATTAAAATGGTGGAATAGCGAAGTGCTAAAATATAGCCGATTAGAGAGATGATTTTCTGCTGCGCATTTTAGACCAATAAAATCATTATATCATCAGCAAACAAAAGGTTTTTAATGTTACAAAGCGAATTTTCAAACAGTGCGGAAATAAATGTTGAATTTAAAACACATTGAACAAACATACAAAATTCCCGTGATATTTTAATATAAATAAACAGGTTAGTGAGTCATTAAAAATTGCCTCTAGATCACCACTTGACCAGCAGGTCAATGGTTTGTCATCCTATTTATAAGGATTGCTTTAACAACCTTCGCAAGCGATGGAAATAGTGAATTGATGCGGGTGGGAAAATTATTTTGAATTAACACTTAAACATGATTATGAAACTACTATTTCCTTTAACTTTTTTCTCTCAAGTCAGAACCAAAATAAATTATAGTCTTTGGAGGGAGGTATCATATTTGAGTCCGTGGTGTGGGATCTAAGCAAGGTGTTTTATCTATCTATAGTATGGAGAGAATATTAGTGAAACGGAGTGCAATAACATGGTTTTGAATAGTAAAATATTCTAACAGAATGTCAGAACATTGGTAAATGCTAAGAATTTGAATGTAGAATGTGTATATGAAAGCTGTATGTGAATATGCTAGTGCCAAATTTAGTCTATGGGAACGAGACTCTGGTATGGACGAAGGAAAGATCGAGCAAGCAGAGTGAATGTTAACAAGGTAAACAGAATAAAGAGCGAAAGAGAGATGCGTTAAGAAAGTATGAATGAATTCGTAGCCGAGAATGTTCTGAGTCGGTGCGTGCATGTAAGAATAATGGATGAGACGACACTTGTGCAAATAATATATTATAAATGACTGTGCGGATGTGTGCATGGTTGAAAGACAGCGTAAAAGATAGATTGATTTGGATTGGATATGCAAATTAGTGTTTAAAATAAAGGGATGTTACAGAAGGACAAGTGGAAGGAGATGATATTGTGGATGAAAAGGGGGTGTGGAGGTGGTTTGTGAGGGTTTGTGCTCGCGGTCTTCTGCCAAAGGAAGGGGAGGAAGAGTCATTTTGAGGTGGAACATATCTGGCTGTGTGTTTGATAAGGCATAGAGGGCTTGGGAACAGTGGAGGTATTTTTGTGTCTTTAATGAGCGCAGGCAATAATTCTTTGGAAAATGGCTGATGGTGATTGATTGCAGAGTAAGGGGGAGGGAGAGTGTGGAAGGCAGACAAATACTATTTATTTAGTGTGTGTGCTAGTTATCGTGGCATTGCCCGTGGCATGTAGTGTATAAGTTCTTTATGAATGAATGAATGCGCACACGCAGAGGGGTTTCCAAAGGATAATTGAGACATTACCGATGCCTAATGCATTGATTCTTCAGGTCGATGGACTTGGATGTGGATCTCAGCTGATCCCCTTCAATTTGGCATTTGTGTCCTTAAGTACTTTGCACTCTGAGTTCGTGTCGATTAGTGACGTCATCGTCTTCCCCTTTGTTCCCAAGGGAGTGGGTCAGAGCAATGGAGAGGTGTCTCTGTGGGAGCGAGGGGGTATTTATAGCGGGCAGGGAGTCTATTTCATTTCTTATTACGTCACCTAAAGAGGGTATCCTGACACGCATTTTCCTACTTGTGAGCTTAGCTGTGGTTGGTACTGAATGCTGGGAAAAAGGGTTCAGGAAGAGGAAGGATGGAACGGAAGGATAAGAGAAACAGATGGGGTACGAGGTTCTTATTTACTGACGTTTCCCTCCTGTGAAGATTCCTCAGAGTGACAAGAAACTAAAACCCCCAGAGGAGAGTAACATAATCCTCCCTCTCCATTTGTTGTTGAAGGCACTCGTCAAGAAAGGGAAGATGTACTTAGGGATTTTATGAACTATGGAAGTGTTTATAAGAGATTGGATAAGTGCGACAGATGAATCGATTTTAGTTGGCTTATGAAATGCCTCCCTCGAGTCGTTGGGTAATCCTAATGTAAGGCAGATTTCCCCGTGGGTAATCCTAATGTAAGGCAGATTTCCCCGTGGGTAATCCTTATGTAAGGCAGATTTCCCCGTGGGTAATCCTTATGTAAGGCAGATTTCCCCGTGGGTAATCCTTATGTAAGGCAGAGTTCCCCGTGGGTAATCCTTATGTAAGGCAGATTTCCCCGTGGGTAATCCTTATGTAAGGCAGATTTCCCCGTGGTAATCCTTATGTAGGGCAGATTTCCCCGTGGGTAATCCTTATGTAAGGCAGATTTCCCCGTGGGTAATCCTTATGTAAGGCAGATTTCCCCGTGGGTAAACCTTATGTAAGGCAGATTTCCCCGTGGGTAATCCTTATGTAAGGCAGATTTCCCCGTGGGTAATCCTTATGTAAGGCAGATTTCCCCGTGGGTAATCCTTATGTAAGGCAGATTTCCCCGTGGGTAATCCTTATGTAAGGCAGATTTCCCCGTGGGTAATCCTTATGTAAGGCAGATTTCCCCGTGGGTAATCCTAATGTAAGGCAGATTTCCCCGTGGGTAATCCTTATGTAAGGCAGATTTCCCCGTGGGTAATCCTTATGTAAGGCAGATTTCCCCGTGGGTAATCCTTATGTAAGGCAGAGTTCCCCGTGGGTAATCCTTATGTAAGGCAGATTTCCCCGTGGGTAATCCTTATGTAAGGCAGATTTCCCCGTGGTAATCCTTATGTAAGGCAGATTTCCCCGTGGGTAATCCTTATGTAAGGCAGATTTCCCCGTGGGTAATCCTTATGTAAGGCAGATTTCCCCGTGGGTAAACCTTATGTAAGGCAGATTTCCCCGTGGGTAATCCTTATGTAAGGCAGATTTCCCCGTGGGTAATCCTTATGTAAGGCAGATTTCCCCGTGGGTAATCCTTATGTAAGGCAGATTTCCCCGTGGGTAATCCTTATGTAAGGCAGATTTCCCGTGGGTAATCCTTATGTAAGGCAGATTTCCCCGTGGGTAATCCTAATGTAAGGCAGGTTTCCCCGTGGGTAATCCTAATGTAAGGCAGGTTTCCCCGTGGGTAATCCTTATGTAAGGCAGATTTCCCCGTGGTTAATCCTTATGTAAGGCAGATTTCCCCGTGGTAATCCTTATGTAAGGCAGATTTCCCCGTGGGTAATCCTTATGTAAGGCAGATTTCCCCGTGGGTAATCCTTATGTAAGGCAGATTTCCCCGTGGGTAATCCTTATGTAAGGCAGATTTCCCCGTGGGTAATCCTTATGTAAGGCAGATTTCCCCGTGGGTAATCCTTATGTAAGGCAGATTTCCCCGTGGGTAATCCTTATGTAAGGCAGATTTCCCGTGGGTAATCCTTATGTAAGGCAGATTTCCCTGTGGGTAATCCTAATGTAAGGCAGGTTTCCCCGTGGGTAATCCTAATGTAAGGCAGATTTCCCCGTGGGTAATCCTTATGTAAGGCAGATTTCCCCGTGGGTAATCCTTATGTAAGGCAGATTTCCCCGTGGGTAATCCTTATGTAAGGCAGATTTCCCTGTGGGTAATCCTAATGTAAGGCATGTTTCCCCGTGGGTAATCCTAATGTAAGGCATGTTTCCCCGTGGGTAATCCTTATGTAAAGCAGATTTCCCCGTGGGTAATCCTTATGTAAGGCAGGTTTCCCCGTGGGTAATCCTTATGTAAGGCAGATTTCCCCGTGGTAATCCTTATGTAAGGCAGATTTCCCCGTGGGTAATCCTTATGTAAGGCAGATTTCCCCGTGGGTAATCCTTATGTAAGGCAGATTTCCCCGTGGTAATCCTTATGTAAGGCAGATTTCCCCGTGGGTAATCCTTATGTAAGGCAGATTTCCCCGTGGGTAATCCTTATGTAAGGCAGATTTCCCCGTGGGTAATCCTTATGTAAGGCAGATTTCCCCGTGGGTAATCCTTATGTAAGGCAGATTTCCCCGTTCAATGATTCATGTACACGTTTTATACCTCACATACACCGGGTAATATGACTTCAAGAAGACATTTAACATACATGGTTTCAGGGACCACAATTTTAATATGTTTTAACTTCTTTCGGCGATCTCTTCACTCATTATTTATAAAATAATGATTTGAATTTTCTTAATGGCGCTTGAGGAGTCTCAGCGATTAAAACGAAACGTTGCTTACCGGCATTTATTTCTGTACGGCTTCAAGAGGGTTAAATATTGCAGTTTAATGCCTATATCTCTTTGTGTTTCTTTTTATGTATGTAATACACTCAGGACCCGATTATTTTGTGATAGGAATCTGGTTAATCCTGGCGTTAATGTGCACCGACGGCATATAGAAGCAAGGAAGCTCCATCAATCCTTATAATCCCTTTTAATCCTTTCGGTATTATTGTCCGAATCTGTCCAGAGTGAACAATGGTCCATTGACGCATCGAATGGAAGTTCCGGTCTAGATTCAGTTGAATCAGAAAGTATCTTGGTATAATAAATGATCGTTCACTGAACTCTACCAATCAGTGTATAGAGAGACCAAATATCTGATAAATAAAGTATTAATACACCAGGCAATGGCTTCGTCACTGGGGGGAGCATGCGCTTCGCTATTAAGATTACAATTTGAAATCTAAAAAAAAGCAGCCATGGTTAAATTTTTATAAATATTCTGAACTTCGCCAATTATAATCATTTTGAAAAGGAACTAAATTTCACCCCCCTTCAAAATATCACGTTGCTAAAATATATCGTTATAGAAGATTTCTAAAAATAAATTTTCTGAACTTCGCCATTTGTAATTCTTTGGGTTTTAAAAAATTCACAAAATTTTGATACTTATATTTATTTCTGAACTTCACCATTTTGTTTTTAGATATTATAAAAGAATTATTAGAAATAACTTTGATAAAAACATAAGTCATAACCAAACTAAGATGAAATTATTATTCAAATACTCAAAAAATCCCCTTCTTAAATTATAGAGATAGTGATGATGATGATGATAATGACTATTATTATTATTTGGCACGTTACCTATAAGTGTTAAGGCTGTCCTTATACTATACAACTTGTATATGAAGTAACACTTGGAATTATGCATTCGAGAATGGTTCCGCCACTTTAGGCATAATATTACTCTCTCAGAGGCAGTGCAGAAGACAACCAAAATGATACCTTTCTTGAACCGTCTGGAGTATATAGGGAAAGTATAGGAGAGTATAGGAAGGCTGAAGCCACTTAGGTTGAATTCCTTTGAAAAGGCACATCGGTGAAGGAAATTGATTTCACTTTATACAGTGTCATTGGGAAAAATAAATTAGAATTTTGGAACAAGATTGATTTCGAAGAAAGGAGAACGAGTAGGGGCATAGATGGTAAAATTAAGAAAAGGATTTGCAATTTTGACGGGCCGAATATTCGTTTAGTTATAAAGTTGTAGATTTACCTAGAGTGATCGAAAATATTACCAGATTGAATGTCTTTAAGATAAAAATGGATAAAAGGATGGGAAAGTTTAAAAAAAATTGTAATAAATTTGTAGTAGACTATTATAGTATGTTTTTTTTAATTGTATTTATATTGAAGTATTATGGGTGAAAAGGCTTTATAATACTTGACATGCGGTGCTTCTTTGAACTGAAATGTGCTGCAGGATGGAGATTTTGGCTTTGATGCTGGGAGTGGGTTGAATAATAGATAAGGGGTTTGGCGGATCACCTGAGATAGGTCCTTGCAGCTTTTTTGTCCCCTATGGTTTTCATTTTCCGTTATTTTATCACTTTCGTTACGAATTTCTTGTGGAAAACTTAAATCACTCCGTTTTTCTTCGTACACGAGGCAGGTAAACCAAGTGCTACAGGGTGCCATCCCAGGAGAAAATATATGAAAGGTAAAATTAAAAATCGATACCTAAATTCATACTCGAAAAATGATCCGTGAGAAACCCTGGGTGAATTGGAAATGCCAGGCGGATCACGCACGTCATATTTACCATCGATTTGGTGGATGAAAGAAGGGAGCGAGTGTTTGGGTATTTTTTATTTGAGTTTGGCAAAGGTTTGTTTGTACCAGCGATTTGGCCGAAATAGATCCATCTCAAAAGGAAGCTGTAGTCAAAACTATAAGTTGTACAATATATAATAATCGCCGAATAGTTACCAAAATTAGGATTTCCATCTTGCCACTAACGATACCCCGTGGGGTTTGACTTTGCCAATGGAGAGAAGTGGTGTTCCCACATGGGTCAATTAGGGTGATTGATATAAAAGCGGTGTTCTCACATAGTCCAATTAGTCTTGTTATAGAAGGGGCTGTTCTAACATAGGCCAATTAGGGTGTTATAAAAGCGATGTTCCCACATAGGCCAATTACGGTGGTATAAAAGTAGTTTTTCCTCATAGGCCAATTAGGGTAGCATAAAACGGTGTTCCCACATAGGCGATTAGGGTATTATAAAAGCGGTGTTCCCACATAGGCCAATTAGGGTGATATAAAAGCAGTGTTTCCACAAGGCCAATTAATGTGTTATAAAAGCAGTGTTCACACATAGGCCAAAGAGTATATTTTAGAAACGGTGATCCACATGAGATAATTTGGGTGTTTTGAAAGCGGTGCTCACACATAGGACAATTAGGTTGTTATTAAAGCAGAGTTTAGGGCAATAAGGGTGTTATAGAAGCGATGTTCCCACATAGGCCAATTAGGGTGTTATAAAAGCGGTGTTCCCACATAGGCCAATTAGGGTGATATAAAATCGTTATTCTCATATAGGCCAATTAGGGTGTTATAAAAGCGGTGTTCACACGTAGTTCAATTATAGTGTTATAAAATCAATGTTCCCACATAGGCCAATTGGGGTGTTATATAAGCGGTGTGTGTTCCCACATAGGAAAAGTAGGGTGATATTAAAGTGGTGTTCCCACATACGCCAATTTGAGTTTTATAAAAGCGGTCTTCCAACATAGGTAAATTAGCGTGTTATAAAAGCGGAGCTCACATATAGGCAAATAAGTCTGCTATAAAAGTGTGATCCCACATAGGCCAATTTGGTTTATTTAAAAGCGCTGTTCACACATAGGCTAATTGGGGTGTCATAAGAGCCGTGTTGGCACATAGGCCAATTAGCGTGTTATAAACACGGTGTTCCCAGATAGGACCATTAGGTATTTTTAAAAGTGGTGTTACGGCATAAGCCAATTAGGGTGTTATAAAAGCGGTGCTCACACATAGGCTAATTAGGGTGCTATAAAAAGGGATTCCCACATAGTCCCAAAAGAGGGTTATAAAAACGGTATGCCCACATAGGCCAATTAGGGTGTTATAAAAGCTTGGTTCACGCATAGGCCAATAAGGGTGTTATAGAAGCAGCGTTCGCACATAGGCCAATTAGTGTGTTATAAAAGCGGTGTTACCACATGGGCCAATTAGGATGGTATACAAAACATGTTCCCAAATATGCTAATTAGGTTGATATAAAAAACGCTGTTACAAAATAGACCAATTAGGGTGTCATTATAGCGGTATTTCCACATAGGCCAATTCGGGTTTTATAATAGCGGTGTTAACACATAGGCTAACTAAGGTGTTATAAAAGCGGTGTTTCCACATAGTGCAATTAGGGTGTTATATAGGCGTTGTTCCCACATAGGCAATTAGGATGTTTTAACTAAGCCCAATTGTGGGGTTAGTTATAAAAACGGTGTTCCCACATAGGCCATTTAGGGTGAGATAAAAGCGCTGTTCACACTTAGACCAATTAAATTGTTATAAATGCGGTGTTCCCAAATAGACGAAATAGGTTATTAAAAAAACGGTCTTCCCACATATATAAATTAGGGTGTTATAGAGCGGTGTTGCCACATCGGCCAATTAGGGTGTTATAAAAGTGGTGTTCATATTTAGGACAATTTGGGTGTTACAAAAGCGGTGTGGTGTTCCTACATATTCTAATTTGAGTGTCATAAAAGTGGTGTTCCCTAATATGGCAATTAGGGTGTTATAAAAGCGGTGTTCACACATATGCAAGTAGGGGGTTATGAAAGCGGTGTTCCCTTATAGGTCAATTGGGGTTTTATAAACGCGGTGTTCTCACATAGTCTAATTAGGGTCGTAATAAAGTGGCCTTCCCACATAGGCCAATTAGGGTGATATAAAAGCAGTGTTATCACATAGACGAAATAGTGTGTTATAAAAGCGGAATTCGTACATAGGCCAATTAGAGTGTTATAAAAACTGTGTTTACACATAGGCCAATAAATTTGTTATAAAAACTGTGTTTACACATAGTCCAATAAATTTGTTATAAAAGCAGTGTTACACGAAGGACTATTTGGGTGTTATAAAAGCAGTGTTCCCACATAGGCTAACTACAGTGATAAAGCGGGGTTCCCACATTGGCCAACTAGGGTGTTATAAAAGCGGTATAAACTAACGTGGAATCTCCAACATAACAGTAGAAGTGATTTTTTAAAAAACGTGGTTAAGTTACAAAGACAGAATGTGGGTATATTTCGTACCGAGAGTATCTAAAAGTTTAATGTGGGAGCAGGGGGGGGGGGGGGGGGGGGTAGGTAGGGACGTTATGTATGTTAAATATGCAATGACTCTATTGTACTACTGATCACTCTTTATATAAAAATAACTTAAATGGCACAACGATGGAATTATTTTGATGTTCATTTATCATATTTTTGTAGATTAGGATGATTGCGAATAACTAAGGATATGGTATAAGCAATAAGGAAGTGTATTGTACAAGGGTGGTAAGGATTTTGGAGTTCGTTGGGAAGTCTAAATTTTACGGATACATGTTGTCTGAAGTCAGTTCTCTCTTTTTCTATCATAGTAGATTCAGTTTTGCATCGTCTGTGATGGAAGCAATAGCATGGTGGAATTTAATCATCCCTTAAAAAAATGGAAAAGGCAAGCGGTACTGCTTGGGATGCAACGTCTGTAGTTCCAATGCGAAGAACGAGCGTTTGTGCGTCAATTTGAGGACGTTGTAGGGGATGAGGAAAGATCTAAATAACTCAGGCAACGATTAGGAGGGTGCGGCGGCTATAACACCTCGCTTGTAGCGTTTTTCGGCGAAAAGAACACCCGAATTTGTCACGGAGATCTAGCCCATCATTGGCAACGATCCCAGCAAGTCAATAAGGCCCATGAGGAGGGATAAGGAAGTGTCGGTCTCGCATCAGGCAGATAGTGCATGAGGACACACACTAATACTCATATAGGATGAGAAAGTTCAGCTTTTCTCGCAGAAGATGAAGGACAAGCGGAAGGAACGTGTTGCAAACCTTGTGAACAAACTGGTACGGTTCTTCTTATACGAGAAGAATTTCTGCCAGGCCGAGGTGGTGAACTCGCAAGGCTTGCTGTGTCCTCCAAATATTTGGCGATAGTCACGAAGACCACGTTTCCTGTCCACATTATGCTGTTTGGGGTGATCAATAACGAGGTCAAAGTTATGTTCCTCGTTTATATTCCCGAAGGGACTCAGACTCAATGCGGAAGACTACATGAAGCGCCTGGAGGATCTGGTGCTACCCAGGATCCAGTAGGTAGCCCTACTGGATTTCATTAAATAAAATGAACAGTATAGCAATCCTTCAAGTCTTTCATATTTATCTTTTGCAAATAGATCAGTATAAATAAAGTTTACTTTCTTTTATATTCAAGATAGGCGACAAATTGCCCACCGTGCCCTGTATTACTTAAGGGGCATGGGCCTACTCGGGGAACTTGAACGCTTTAATTAGAAACCTCTAACAGTAAATGAAGACAACTCGTGTAGCTTCGCCGACAAAACTGAACGTATTCTTTTAATTTTTACTGTTTCTTTTTTATTTTGTAGTAATAGTAAAAAATAGTGACGAAATTAAAGTTTAAAACATCATTCATTAAAATATAACCCCACTGCACACCCTCCTACCCGAGCGTACCAAGAGAAACCGATGATCTCTTCTCTCGGCTCCAGCTTATGCATCTCTTTTAAATCTCACTATTTTTCTCGCCCTTATAGACCCATCAAAGTATATATATATATATATATATATATATATATATATATATATATATATATATATATATATATATATATATATATATATATATATATATATATATATATATATATATGAATTCATTAAACCACATTGAAAGTGAAAACGGAATCATTTTCCCTTGTAGTAATATTTTTATTACCTTTTTTCGAAAAAATCCGTTCAGGGAAGCGATTCGAACCAGGCACACGGAGGCAGCGAGCACCGCTTTGATCAAAGTTAAAAGTATGCCGTTATTACACTATGCTACTAACGGCATACTTTTAACTGTGATTAAAGCGGTGTTCGGTGGCTCAGTGTGCCTGGTTCGAATCGCTCCCCTGCACGGACTTTTTCGAAAAATGGTAATAAAAATATTACTGCAAGGAAAAATTATTGTTTTCTCTTTCAATGTGGTTTAATGAATTAATTTTCATCATTCTCTCGCGCTACTTTGAGAGATATATACATATATATATATATATATATATATATATATATATATATATATATATATATATATATATATATATGAAAAAGGTTAAAGGTTACACAGAAATAGGAAAGCAAAGATCTTACAAGAGATGACCCCCGGGTAAAGTCACAACACGAGAAAAAAACCACGTTACCTCGTCAGGCCATCTAGATTCCGTACTTGAAATGTAGGGACGAAATAGATCCAGGCGCGGATGCAAGTTGGCAGAAGATTTCCAAGGCGGTCGGAACTAACGAGAGATGGAGATAGAAGAAAGGTTGAGGTCGAGCTACCAATCGAGGGGTGGTGGTAATTCTTAAGGTATAATAACAACAGAGGGCAACTCGTGCTAGGGTAAGCGCGACTCGGAGGAAAACTTGGAGGAAATGTTGACCTAAGTGTACGATCTGTATCTAATATGATCACTGAGGTTTAGAATTTCGTATCTGTTTTTACCGAGATCCTTTTGGATTTGGTAAGGTCCGGTCCATTTTGGGTAGAACTTATTGTGCTCCCGCGGTGATTTAGTATGAGGCTGCTCTATCTCCATTTTTCTGTTACGGATATCTAGGACTTCCCTAACTATGTCAAATATCCTGATGCTCGTTCAACGAGATCCTGGTTGTCATAATAGTTCAATTCAAATTGAAGAGCTTAAAAGTGAAATTTACAGCATGGTCTGAGAGCAGTAGAAATGGGTTTGTGTGGTTTCGTATAACCCTTTGTACTAAGTTTCTGACTAGTGTCTCCTCAATTTGATCAGATAGGGTAATCAGTTCTAAAAACCAAGATATTCCAATTTCCTTATCTCGTCGTGGACAAGAGCCCGAGGATGTCCTTCCCGGTCCTTTGCCACTGTTTGCGCCAAGTAAGGTACGAGTGTAGAGACACCCTTTTATTGGAATTTCCTTTCTGTTTAAGGCAGGAGAAGCACTCCATGAACTAGTCATGAGCAAGCTTATCCATGTCGGGAAAGTGATACGTCTCCGATAGATAGTTCCGTGTGCGTTCCGCAGCCATGTGACCATAAAATGAAGAATCATGGCATGAGCCTAGGTCTACGTCAGTGAAGATTTGGGGGATCTCCACGAGCTGTTAACTGATATATAGTAAAGGGTACTCTTCTCCAGGATGTAAGATTTTCTTAGTTTCGCATCAGGCGTTGGTTGTTGTAGGTTGATACAGATGGACTGAATGTATGGGTTCTGTTGTTGAATTCCTCCGAATCTTTCAAAATCGATCACCTAGGTATGATTTATCATATTCACGCACTCATGTCAATTTCCGGCCCTTATCCTAACTAACAACGGTCAGGAAGGACATGAAGTTTGCCGGGCTTATATTAGATTCATGGTGAAAAATATTGTACCAACAAAGTTCATCGGCTAAGTCGACCCTCAAGGAGTTTGTTCTTAAATCGGGAGACCAACGGTTTGTTATATTTCTTTTACTGGATATTATAACCGCATATGATGTTGCAGAATTTTTTAAGAACCCAGAAGATGGTAAACGCTTCTCGGTCGGGGTAGAATAATTCCGTGAGTATTGTTTAGCAATTAACTAGCATAAACAATCGTTAAGTCATTGCCATCAGGTACTTGGAGGAGTACAGCGCCAATTCCATACGCAGAAGCATCGGTGGTCAGGACGAAGTATTGGGTGCATCGTCAAATATTAGTTGAGGTCATTGGACGCTTGTTGTTGTTTGGGTCTCCAAACAAATAAGTCCTCTTTTAAAAGGGAAAGTTATTGGACTAGCAATTTTTTTTTATTTGGTGGATGTTCTCCGATCTTTTTGTAAATTTTAGCACTAATGCAGTTTCTTATACCGGTTCCAAATATGTATTTCTTTTTGGGGAGGGGAGGGGGAAGTTATTTTAAAAAATAGGTTAGGTTGAGTTTGATGTACTTTTCCAATCTTTTTGTGATTTTTAATTTAAATGAAATTTCTTACGTTGATTCCAAATGTGTATTGTTTTGGGAAAAAAATTAGTTTTTAGGTTATGTTAGATAAGGCTGGGTTAGGTTTGGTGTAAGTTTTTCGATCTTTTTTAAAGTTTACCACGAATGTAGTCTCTTAACCTGTTTACATATATGCATTTGGTACTTTCAGTCAAATTATTATTAGTTTTCAAAAAAGATCGGGAACGAACGTGCACCAAACCTAAAAGATCCGAAATCCCTTCGAGAAAAATGCTTCAAATTGAATTTAGGTCGTCCGCCTCTTCATTGTGTGAATTCTTCTGACGTAGAAAATACGAAAATAAATATCTATTTAAGCATTAAACTAATTGATTAACTTAAAATCCTTAAAAGCTATTTTGAAATAAATAAATATTGTATCATAAGATATCCTAACCTAACTTTAAAACTATTAATTTTATTTAAAAAAATAAATACAGATTGTGAATCAGTGTAAGAACTTGGATAATTAGCGGTATGAAAGAGAGATAAAACCACACCAAACCAAGGTAGCCCCGTGTGTCGTTCATATACTTTGGAATCGGCTAACTCTGTAGGAATTCGAGGTCAGGTTTTACTCTTTCAGGTGATAAAAGATAGCCTAATTATACCAGAGAGACTTGTATGAAATAGCACTTCGCTAACTTTAGTTTCAGGCTAACGTATCGCAACCTCGAACATACATTCTGCAGTTGGATTAGCATCCTTCACGCTCTCCTCGGCTCATTTTAGGAATTCTCCCATTTGAGTCCTCCTTTAACTTAAAAACAATCTCTTCCCAAGCATCTGTTTACACGGATGGAAGACTTTGCGGGATACACTTAACTATCCAACTCCAAATAAAATTCTATCTCTACAATGACTTAAACTTTGGGCTGTTTACGCTCTCTAACTGAAATTAGGGCGGCGTAACTGTAAAACTAATTCGGAGGCGGTTAAATTCCTCTACAAGTTTCCTCTTTAATAAAGTCGTACACACTCCAGGGCTTAGCAAGGATCAGCAGTCTACATCGCTCACTTTCTCACTTACTACAAAATCCCTTGCAGATCCATTGCCATAAATCAAGCTTTTAGATCTGCAAAATGACTCTAATAACTCATCGGGATACGAGGGTAGCTTTACTCCTCGCCCTGAATGCTTAGCCCCAAAAATGATCCGTGGGAACAGTAATCTAGTGCCACTTCCTCATCCGAACGATTATAACTACGTAGTCACTTTACACCTAAGTAGGTTCCTCATACAATTCCAGTTGGTCATTTGTCTCTTTGACAAGAGTTTTTACCTATATAATGGTATTTCCGTCTCTGTTACCTTGTATTGGTGGGCAACGAGTATTTAGTTGGAGTGGTGGGTTTACTATTTGTTAACTAGGTGGATTTTGCCTAGTTTGGGGTGAAGGAGGTGCATGTACTTTACACAAGAACCGCCGCCCACGGCAAATCGAACAATATGAAGGGTAGGTTTAGATGGTGCGACCTTTCCTAAGAAATAGATGCCATGTCCTTTCTAGATGGAAAATGAAGGCGGGCCCTGTTCTTATATTTGAGTCATTGCCACCAATCATTTAATAGGAGTTGTAGTATTTTGTGAGGCTCAATATTATTATTTTCTAGGGGAAAACAACCAACGAGGGTATGAATTTGTCAGGAGGGATGTAAGGTGTGCAAATTGGTGAAGATACGGGAGGTCAAAATAACCTTCTGTTAAGTTCTAGTTTCATTATTTTTCAAACTAAGAAACGAAAACAAACGAGGACATGAGTTGTGTGGAAGATATCCCAAGGAAAACCTACTTGGCACACTTGGGACCGAGTGAGCGTGCAACTCTACCGAACAGACCATACTTTCACAATAAAGGTTGATAGATAACCATGTTGCATCTAACATCTTAAGGATTGCGTTCCACCCAACTCATCCCCAAACAAGCAGAGATATCGGATCTTTTCTGTTATTATGGCGCAATTTCGTTCCTCAGCTAGATGCCTTAACGTCCCATTACTCGAATGATTTAGGCTGTAACATCTTTGTTGTTTTTTTTAGAAGCATTGTTTTTACCTTTAAAAAAAATGACGTACGAACTTGCTAGAAAAAGAACAATGTCTGGAGGGCTTTACCAGTGCAGTGGGTTTTCAGAGGGATTTATAGGGAAACGTGTGAGTGTTTCATGGATGCAATTCCTGATAGATCGGCAGAAACATTATTATCTCTAATTAATCGTTGCCAGAGATGCGGTATAATCATTGGACTGTTAACCACTCGCAGAATTTTAAAGATCAAGAAACAGGTAACCACACGAACCAAATAGAGTCGCTTTGGGCCAAGGCGAAAATGGGGAATAAAAGAATACTTGGTGCTGCTCGTTCTCTGATCGACTCCTATATGATGTGCAAGTTTTATGGAGGCAATGAAATAAAGGAAAAGACTTAGTTGCTCAAATTTACAAAGACATTGTAAAGTTTTATCTATTAAAGAAGGTTTAGCATTTTTAATTTTTTTTTAGTTTCCTCTTATTCAGCCCCAAACCCCCAAAATAATATAACATAGGAATGATCCCATCTCTTGATTCCCACGCATGAGAAAGACGGCAGTCCAGCCTCCTCAGCCGGCCATTCAGCCATCTAGGTTAATGGACGAAATTGCGCCATAATAAGATAAAAGAGCCAAGATATCTCCTAGGAGGTTGGGCAAGTTTCAGAGAGTTGCGCTTTAACGTTGCTCCAAGCGTCGAGTAGTCTCCTCATTAGACTCCCCGGGCACACGAAATTTAATATAAAATCAGTCCCCCTAAATTGACCACTTAGATCCACTCGTCACCAACATCATGGAAAGATGCCCTCGTTGGTTATCGCTTATTAGTTTTAGGTAAATAACTATCAATTATGAACATCACTATGATGCACAGAAGGTAAACGATACAGTTGTTATACAACACAAAATTAGCTGGTCTCTTCTCCGCTTGCGATATTTTCGCTCCTCTATCACAAAACCCCCTCTCTCCGGATGGCTAATCAATATATCCCTTAGATTCGTGATAACACCCAAACACCCTTTGTAATATTAGCAGTTCCCTCACCAATCCACCCACCTGCTACTCCCTTTTCAATGTCCACAGTTTTCGGGGCCTAAAATACACGCGTCTCCACACTGGCTGAAAATAGCTCGGGCAATGCTGCGACACTCTGCCTCCCGCTGGCGCTACAGAAGCACCCTGTCATCCCCCATGAATGCATACGGGGCGAGGTAGGAGTGGGGGTGGGGGGGTTGGGGGAAGAGAATAAATGAAAAACGAGGCGAAGGGAACAAAGGGCCGGACTACCGGACATCCACCGGGGAAGACTTGACAAACTTATTGATGTCCTGAGCTAAACAAATTTATATATATATATATATATATATATATATATATATATATATATATATATATATATATATATATACATATATATACATATATATACATATATATACATATATATACATATATATACATATATATATATATATATATATATATATATATATATATATATATATATATATATATATATATATATATATATATATATATATATATATATATATATATATATATATATATATATATATATATACTTGTAATTGATTTGTTCCTTGGGAATCTGATATGTAGTAGGAATATTATCTTCAGCCTTAACTTCTCTCGATTTGAAAATCTTAGAGTCACTGGACATCAATAAAAAAAATCCAAACCTAAATAATTACTCCTCCTCAATTAAACTATTCACTATATAACCAACCAACACTTCAATACATTAACTAGCCAACCGACCAACCGAACAAATCTCGTTAGTAGTTTTATATTTTTAGTAAGTTGATTTCTCAACTCCCACGATAAAGGTTAGTTACTCTGTTTAATTCATTTTAATTTGTTTTCGGGTTTTTTCTTGTTTTTATAATTTAATATAATAGGTTATTTTATTGTTTACTCCAGTTACTTTTAATATTTGATATTCAAGTCAGTTTATGTTATAACTTCACTTCTTTCTATTATTTTTTAAAATTACACTGGATAGTATTAATTAATTCTATATATTTTTATTTGTGTTTTTACTTTAATCTCAATAATTGTCAATTTTATTATTTTAACTTGTCTTCATCCGCTTTTTTTAGCCATTATTTAATGCATTCTGTTAACTGTTATCGTTAATATTCCTTCCCCTTCTCATTAGTCGACACAGTCACTAAAGATAGTCCTAGTGAAGGTCCGAAACCTCCGGCCAATAAATGATTAGTGTAATCACCTGGGTCTTCAAATTCCAACTATATATATATATATATATGAGCTAAACAATCGAACTCTCATTAAATTAACGTCTATATATTCAATGCCATTTTTAAAGAGAGAATAGAAGCGAGCCATGTACATAGGTGCAGGGCCTGTAAAGCATTTGTATATCTACTGAGGCACACCAAATATTTGGATCTTCGAGCAAAGTTTATTGAAATCATTTTCAACTCTAATTTTTGTGTATAATCTACAACACTGTAATTTAGAAAGTCAATTTTCTTAACATTTGGAGTTTTTAGTTTGGGACTGTTACAAATTTCCGGATATGGATATCCATAAGATTATAATTTAACTTGGGAATTGGGATTTTTTTAAAGCAAAAAGAATTAATTATGAATGCTGAAATTCAGAAAAATCTATCGAATATTTTGGATTTTTTTTTAAACAAAAAAGAATGATAAAATTGTGAAGTTCAGAAAATTTATTAAAATTTAGGCATAGCTTTTTTTTGGCAGTTATTTGAAGGTTTTTTTGAAGTTTTTTCTAAAATAGATTTTCTATTTTAATCTTTAGCCCGATCCCTTACATTATAATTAAAGTAAATATTGTTGTAAATACGTTATTTCGATTTTTTTAACATAAGGAAACTTTTGAAATTAAAATCATTGAGTGATGTTATGGAGTAGTTTTAAAAAAAGGTAATTAGAAAAGGAATAGGTTCAGAAAGATTTTCATGAACTGTTGAAAAGAAGAAATTTACAAACAAAGAAAAATATTTTATCCTCTCCCTCGACTATTATTTTTGACAAACAAAATCAGTCTATGTTTAATATTATCTTTAATGGATTCAATTGTTTGCAAAAATATTATTAGATAAGTTTTGACCTATATTTAAAGGGAAAAAATATCTTCTAAAGAAACAACGGAAACAACCTTATGACATTCGTTAAAGATTTGACGTATGGTTCAATAATTAAAAAAATGTCAACAAAAAATCAAAAAATCTGACGTTCGCTCGAAGTATGTTGCATATTTTGTGAATAAACCTAAAAAATTAAAAAAAATAATTAAGAAAAATTACAAATAATGACAATGTAATTAAAGAAAATTAATTTAAATGACAATACTGCTTTAAAAAAATGAAGACGTGATTAAAAAAAAGGAAGCTGAAATTATGCAAAATGACATTATTACTGAATTTGAAGAAAATGAATTGAAAAGAGTTATTGTTTTATGAAATAAAGAGACGATTAAAACATATGAAAATATACCAAACAATATTTTAACGAGATTATATGCGAATAAAAGAAAAAATTTTTTGACCTAATAAATCATAAAAAAGAAAAGACGGATAAATAATTTGGGAATTCTTTCATCGCAGGAAGTGCGTGATGTAATAAAGATGGAGCGATTAAACATAAACAAGAAAAAAAAGGAATTAATGACTCAAGAACGTTTACAAAAGAAAAAAAGGAAATGTAAAAGAAAGAAAAAGTTGAGAAACGATTAAAACGAGAGAAAAAGGAAAAAGAAGAAAGAAGAAAATAAGCATGGATCTGAAAAAAACAGACCAAGAGTAAATTATTAGGAGACCAAGTAATGGCTTCGCCCTCCTCCCTACGGGGGAGCTTGCGCTTCGCTACTAAGAGTAATTTTAAAAAGGAACTCTAAACTAAATTTCTCCCCTTTCAAAATATCACGTTGCTAAAATATAGAGTTACCAGGCAATGGCTTCGCTACTCCCCCCCCCCCTTCCTCCCCCGACGGGGGGAGCTTGCGCTTCGCTACTAAGATTAAAATTTAAAATCTAAAAAAAAAGCAGCCATGGTGAAATTTTGATAAATTTAGTGATATAGAAGATATATAAAAAAAATTCCGGAACTTCACCATCTGTAATTCTTTGGGTTTTAAAAAATTCACAAAATTTCGATACTTATATTTATTTCTGAACTTCACCATTTTGTTTTTTGATATTATAAAAGAATTATTAGAAATAACTTTGATAAAAAAACATAAGTCATAACCAAACTAAGATGAAATTATTATTCAAATACTCAAAAAAATCCCCTTCTTAAATTATAGAGATAGTGATGATGATTTGTATTGGAAACCTTTTAATTTTCTTTAGAACAAAACTCCTTTGTCAGAGCCGGATAGGTCGTAGGCCACGGACCGAAAGTCTGCCTGCGAAGCGCAAACTGTTCCTGTAAGGGGGCGTCAAGCTACTTCTTGTATATAAATATTATTAATTAATAGCTCTTTATTATAGTTAAGCGATGCGATAAAGACATTCTTCATATGTTTATCACATTATTCTAACAAAATAATTGTGGTTGTGCATAAAGTGGGAGTGATTTGGTGATTTAGCCAGGACGAAAGGAACTTCGCCCCTCAATTCCCGTGCGAGCAATATGACCACGGTTAAAATGGCGGAATTGGTGGAAAGACTGAGGGAAAAGAGCGTTGGACTTTCACTACTAGGTACCTGGCTCGATTCCAACGACAGCGAACGCAGAAAAATTACTCTTCTCGTTTGGATATAATCGCCAAATGGCGATTATATCCCTTTAGTTCCATTTGTTTTATCTCCTCTTTTTTATTTTTAATCAACGATCGATCTCTTCTTATTCCTAGGTTTATTTGTCTTTTCAAATTCCTGATTTGATTTTTTTACTACAATTAGGTTTATTATCTGTTCAGCAATCCAGATCTGCGGCCCAATTCGCAATGGCGGCATCAGATAGCACGACAAATAACTATCATCCGTGTAAATCTCGTTTGTTTATTCTCATTTATTCATATACTCGGAATTCATCGTCACATTTACGAAATATTCACATAGTGTACGTGGTCATTCGGATAAACCCAATTTTTACGTGCGGAAAAAATATTTTAGCTCCTTAGCTTTACAGCCACTACTTGTAGAAGTAAAGTTAATTTGCTGTGAATTAGCTTAATTTTAATCACTACATTTTTTTGATGTACCTTTTTTTGCAAGTGAGACATTTATAATTCATAGGTATCCAGTTAATCATTATTCTTTAATTAAAACTATACACTTCTGGTTGACAGACATATTGGTTTTCTTACGAAAATTCTCTTTGAATACGACAGTGTTATCGAAACGCACGATTCTTCTTTCCCTTTCACGGTTTTGGGAAGTTTGTTAGAAGAGATGTGCTTGAGATAGCTGTCAATAGAATTGGCAGTGGCATTTAATTTACGCTGTTGCCAAATCCACTATTTATGCCTTATTTTCTACATCTTTTCCTTTAGTTCGTGATTAAATAAGTTCCTAATCCAATTCATTTTTTTTCTGAGCATAGGAGAGCTCAAACGGCATGAGGATGTGTGGCCTGACGTGGGTACTGAAATGAAATGAAAAGAAATGTCAGGAACAAAAACAGATTGTCTGAGCCCCCCACCCCTCCCTGGCCTGCGTAAGAAGTGGCCAATCGAGGGAGGTAAGGAAGCAAGGCCCGGTATTTCTTTGTGGTCCTCCGCGCCGTCATTATCCAGAGCCTCAGTATGTTACGGGTAGCATGAATAGGAAAGAGGAAGAGGAAAGGTTCAGGATAACGATCGCGATTAAACAAAATATATATATAAAAAAAACATAAAATACGCGAAGTAATAAACCAATAAAAGCTACACAGGTGAATCCGGGGGTCCTCTTGCACTCGAACACTGTCTCAAAACTCTCCCTCCACGCGGTACAAGACCAAAATTTAGCCAACATAAATAAGCGATTATTTCGTTTTTTTCGTCTAGTGAACTATTGAAACAAGAATGTCACCAAATATGTAGAATTTATGGGTCAAGGAAGGACAGGATAAAGGAAAAAAGACTTTAAAAAGGGGTCAAGTAGACAAAAAGAGTTACTCCCCAAGAAGAAAGAGATGCCAAAGATAGTAACAATTGAAACCATAAAAACTCTCCCTGAACCCATTTAACTTGACTTTCTTCAAGTTTTCTAAGTTTTTAAACCCATTAATTAGGTAAAGATAAAGAGGTTATATAGGCAAACTCACAACAAATTAAATAATAATAATAATACTTTATCGTTTATTGCCTGTCTTTTTTTTAACTTCCTGATTATCGTTGTCATACTTTTACAATCGACTCTTTTCAAGATAAATATCCCACATCAAAGAAATTTAAAATCAAATTTACTTTTATTTAACAAAAGTGAATCAATTAAAAATATCCTTTTAACTGATTGGGTGAATTAATATATTTTCTGTTGCCGGGTGATGCATAAGTGAAATTGTAACTATTCGAAGCCATATTTTCCGACTTCTGACCCACGAGAAACTTCTTGAGGTTCATCACAGTTCAGCGAATAAATTATATCCCCCGGGATATTACTCGTGTATCTGGAGTATTAAAGCTGTCTGAGGACGCGGTTCGTATAGTAATGAGTACCCACCTCATCCACGCCAAGCGAGTGAATTTATTGTGTTTTTGTGAAGACGTCCTGTAAGGGCACAAGTGAAGGTTGAATTAGTCAAAGGATATGGTTCTTTTTAGGCGTTATTTGGTCTATTAGATGCAGTCACTGGCTTGGCCTAGATAAATAGCTTCCCTCACTCGTGCCCGATGCAGAGATAAGGGTAGTTAGTCATTGCTATTACTAAGCGCATGCTATCACTCCGTAGACTGCAGTTTACCTTAATACCTGATGACACCTGGTTTTGAATCCTTCATGACCCAGTAGAAGCAACATGGTCTTTAATAGATCAAACGTTCGTCTAACTAAAACTACCGTAGTGTTATTAAAAGCAAATTTCTTAGGATATTGGTCCAGAATTGCACCGACTTCCTAATACAGTTTTATAATATTTCGGACTCAAATTGAGGAGAGGGTCTCTATCTCTC